>JADDOH010003844.1:0-25848 GCA_016648135.1 Agrypnia vestita
TCATGCAACAGAAATATGTTTTCATAGATAAATTTGATCAATATGGAAATTATCATTTTGATGAATACTTAGAAATTAATTTGACTTTTTGTTTATCTAACTAATATCTTTTGGTGCGATGACGTGGCTAAAAAAGTACACAATCACGAAAATTTGACTTTTTCAATTTTACCGGTAAGCTCATGATATTATTAGTACATTGTTACCTAAACTATGGCAATTGAATGTGTGGTATGCAGTTTGATCAAATCCAATATTTTAATTGTGCATTGTTGCATGCGAACATCTTTAAATCAAGTCGACAACAAGGGGAACTTTCATAGAAACTGGTACAGCGATGAAGGTGATATAACATTGAGGAAAAAACTGCCCAGACTGTGCCGTATGGAGAAACTAGTTGCCGTCTATGACGGCGAGTCAATTAGTATGTGAGCTGCAGAAAGCTGGTATCTGGAAACTACCAACTTTTAATGTGGTCAATAGAGCAGTAAATGAATGTAACTTTTTCTAATCCACTTATATGGAAACATACATTTTGGTGACTAGTTAAAGTTGACTTTCTCAGACGAATATGCATGATGAAACCTTCTGATAATCTATACTAATACATATTATAAAGACGTAAAGTTTGTAAGTTTAGATGTAGGAGGTAATCTCCGAAACTACTCATCCGATTTCAAAAATTATTTTTTCAATATTTAGAATAGACAGGGTGGACACAGGCTATATACTATCCCGTTTATATGAAAAAGCTTTTCGTGGAGACCAATTTTGCAACGTAAGTCGAAGAAAAAACGGTCGAGCGAATGCGTTTCTTAGGAATGCTGAGAGATTTTTTTTATTTAATTTATGGTACAAATACAGTTCTTATATATAACATATGAGATTAAACTTTTTTTTTAAATACTTGGTAGTTATGTAGACCTCATCAGTGAAGAGAAGCTCTTGAGTCTGATGAGGGAGCCACAGTTCTTATTCCTTGTTATAATATACAGGTACATAGTGTATACAAGTTACTTATTAATATAGTAAAAAAGGTAAATTGATAATGAAAGTATAGGAGTTATTTTGAAAAAAGCTGTATGTTTAAATGATTTATAAATTTAAGTTTGATTTTAGGAAAAATTTAATTTTTTTGATTTGCTCTGAGAGGTTACTGATGCATCGTATCTCGATATTTATTATGTATTAATTAATGTTTATTATTACAGTAGTTAATGGCTTTATAAATATAGTGACATTATGAATTGGTTTCTCATTAGTTCTAAATGTTCCTGGTTTTCTGTAAGGTTTTTTCTTTACATATTTTTAATATGGAAACTTGCTTGAAAATATCATCTAAGTTTGGTACTGGAAACAATTTAAAGAGATCTTTTATTGGAAATGTAGATTTTTTTTTCAGTATTACTTTAATGATAATCCTTTGCGATATTTTTACTGAGTTTATATTTTTCTTGTATATATGAATGCTTTCTATAAAAAAGTTGTACAGCTTAAAAAAGCCTATAAAAAAATTGTATCATATATCTGTATGTTTATGTTAATTCCCAAATTGATAAAAAATGAATAAAAAATATATTTAAAGATAATTTTAATCTATCGGTGGTAATTTAAGTAGGTAAATTATTATCCAAATAAAATTGTTTATCGTCGGAGAAATTCTATGTAAAATATATTGCCTTGTACACAATATTACTTGGACGAGTAGCTTAGATTATATTCCTTTTTCACCGATACGCTTAAATTAGTCTTAAACCGAATTCCACGCGAGCGAAGCTACGGGCACTGTTAGTTATTTATAATTAATTGAAAATGTTCAGCTCCTCAATTATTTTCTTTTATTGCCATATACGACCATAAATCCTTTGAAAGTACACAAAATAAATTAATAATAAGTTTTTAACAATATTTTTATATTTATGTTCTGAGAACAAAATTTCCGACAGATGAAGCTACTTAAATGAGAAACGTGTATGGAAGTCGATTATAAACGATAAAATACATCCATACACGTTTTCATATGAATAGCTAAATTAAAAATTAAAGTTAAATTGGAGGAAGGAAATTTTCAATCAATGAACATGGTGTGGTTTTAGGCACAGTGGTGTCGTCGGACAATATTTTTCTTCAAAGCGACAGGAAAATCAGTTACAGTGAACGCTGTGCGATATTGAACGATGTTAAAAAAAATGAGGCCAAAACTGGATGAATTTGATTTGAATGACATGTGGTTGTAACAAGATGGTACTATTATTGCAAGGAAAGTCAAGAAATTCATTTATTTGTTAAATTGCCTCCAAAAAGTTGTGATCCTTTGTATTACTTTTTGTAGAGTTATGTGAAATCAATGGTTTATTTATTATTAAGAAAGCTCGAGTATCTTGGATATATTATGAGAGGACCAAATTATAGCCTAAACTCATCACCTAGGGGAAAATAAGTAAAAAGGAAGCGTAGGAAAACGCCGCATTTCGTGGCTGCGTAACTTGAGGGACAGGTACAATCGTAACTCGACCGAGTAGAGTCGTGAATAGAGATCACCAAACTCAGATAAGAAGAAGATTGGTTTGTTCAAACAAACCACGAACGCTTTTGATATGAGCACTAATTTATTTGATGAAGTCGTCAAAAATTGGATTCAAAGAATTCACTCAATGATCATTCAAACGATAATTTATTTTAAATTAAATAAAATTGATTGCGCCTCAAAATATTTTTTTTGAAGATATATTATAGATGTCTCACACATACTAAATTCTATTTTTTATGGGAAAGTAGGTATGGAAATCTTTGGGTGTTCAAAGGGCTTACGACCTTTCGTAAGACTGGCTTAAGTGATCACTTTACACAATGTAACATTCACCATTTCCACTCATGATAGAACACCACGTCTATCAAATTTTTGGAAGTTGGATATTTTAATTTTACGACCTGTTTCGTATATGTGTTGTAATAATCTTAATTGACCACTAATGAGCTGTCTATTTTCATGATTGGATTTTATTTTAGCAATATCCTTCATATGTAAGATTCTTCCGAATTATTAGCATTTCACTATTTTTTTGTCTTATTTCTTAAACTGTTTTGTTTTATTTCATTTTAAAATCTTATAGTTCTTATTGAAAAAACCCTTTCTGATGTTTAACTATATGCACTCGGTCTTTTCTACTAGTAAGCTCCTTCATTTAAAACTCCTAAAGGCACATAGTCTATAACTTCTACCGGTAATGAATAAAGACGGAACTGTGCATAAATTTTCCATTTTACATTCCTGAACTATCTGAAAAGAAATTATGAGGAACCTTGTGTACGGATCCATTCATGCAGATAATGTTCAGTTAACCACAATATCACAATAAGACTTATTTCCTTCTAGCTGCAAACTCTCTCTCTTCGTGAGGTTGTGATAATTATGTCTACCGGTGTTTCAATAGCTTTAATGCCATTGAACTACGGCTGTAAAATTAAATTTTCAAACATTTAATCGAGCTTGTTGTCACGATAAGTTTCTGCAGCTGACACTCCAATATCGACTTAAATTACAGTACGATACTAGAATATGGTTGCTGTGATATTAAAGATTTAAGGTTTATATTACGGTCGTTTGACGTATTTAGATATTGAAAGAACGGATATTTTCAATTCAATTCAATTCAATTCAATTCAATTCAATTTATTTCATGATAATATGTACATGACAAACAAAATGTTTAAGGCATACATATTAGGAAGTATATATCAAAAATGAAAATATTTAATAAATTAAAAATAACATAAAATCTGGTCAAAGGTGTAGGAGAATCCCGCTTCGGAAAACCCCCTCAGACACATGGAATATATCAGTACCCAAAGCGATTTTGTTCAGCATAGCTGTGGCTCTTCCAACAGGCATAACCATCGGCAGGTTGGTCCTGTATATTGGAATGTGAAACAATCTATGCTGACGATGTCTAGTGTAATTATCAGGAACATACAAACCAATGCTCTGCATAATTTCAGGATTATCGATCATACCGCGCAACAATCGATAAAAATGTGTAATCAAATACACATTCCTTCTAGTCTCTAAACTATTGTAGCCAAGCATACCCTGGAGAAACTCCACTTTTATACCAACTGTAGGGATGTATTTAGATTTGATTCTCGACGTTTCTCTAAAGTCATATCACAGCGTCATAAAGAGAGTGTGTTAGTGTATAGGAATGTATTAGAGTGATACTGATACTGCGATACGTCTTCAGCGATACATTGAGAATCAAATCTCAACACATCCATACGGTTCATACAAAATATGCATTGTTTTAATTCCGAAATATCATAACTAACTATTTTTTACTCATTTAGTATTTGTAGGCTATAAAAGAGAATTTAATATGAAATGAGAATTTGCTAAATATGTGGTAACCATTTTTCATTTGTGTTACAAATTATTTTCTCTACGTGCGATACCTTTAATTTGTTAATGCTCTGTAAAATATTATTTAATAAATTGGGTACGTCTCTTCACTACAGGAATAGACATAGATGATAAAACGTTATTCTCTTTGGTCTTGGCATATTACTTCTGCCTCGTACACTTTTATACATCTATTCATGCTGTTATAGAAATATCACGTCCTGGCAACACCGAGAGCAGAAAAACGACCGGCGGCCCGGCCCGCGGCCGAAGCGAACCAGCCATTCCGTCGCTCGCCACGATCTAGTCAACCATGCTCTCGTCACTCTCGTGAGTATTTTTTTTAATTTTTTTTATTTAGTATTAAAACTACATTTAAATCATATTACATTTGTCTATTACAATCTACTAAGATACATTTTATTTTATTGCTTTGCCTCTCCAAAAATGACACTTGCTCATGTACGTGGTGAGGGGCTTACACTTTATTAGTTTATTTTGGATTTGGCTTATTTGTTCCTTAGCTATATGTCTTGTTATGCATTGTCAAATTGTATCGATCTAAAGTGTTGGTTTATTTTTTTCTTTAATTGTTGTAAGTCATCGATTTTCTTAATATCCGTAGGTAGGTTATTGAAGTTTTTTATGCCCAAGTATATGTAGTTTTGTTGACACAGTTTGGTATTATATTTTGGGATTTTAAAATTATTTTTGAATCTTAATGATGTGTTTTTTTCAAATTTAGCAGTTATGTTTTCTTTAATTAGTTGTATAATTGACGTTTTTTTGTAAACATTCTCTAATTTTGGAACTTGGAATTTAGAGAAAAGTAATTGTGTAGAGAAGGTTTTTCTTTTTTTTAATATTACTTTTATAATTGATCTTTGGATTACTTTCACTGTGTTTATGATGTTATTATACGCCCCTCCCCATCCAATGATTCCATATTGGAGTAGTGCATGGACAGAAGCGTAATAAACCATTTTTAAATTATCTATGGTTAGTGTGTTACGCAATCTTATGAACATATATATGCATTTCCTTATTCTTTTGACCAACTCGCTAATGTGGCTGTGCCATTTTAGGTATTATAGTATTATTACTGAAATTGTGTAATGAATAGTATATTAGAATAATGTAATACCAGTGTGAATAAACAATGAGATAAATAAGTACGAACGGTTTAATTATTCTTCCATATTAATGATTAAAAATTTATCTTACATGAATCTGCAGAATTTATTGTGGTTATTAACCAGTACTCCATGGAATACTGGTGCTTTGCTTGTTGCAATTGCTCCGCGAAAGGATGAAAGTCGTAATTTAATACTAGTTCATCTTATTATCCTCACAGCGTACAAATATGCGATTGAGTTACAAAAATGATGGTCAGATGGCAGCTTACGCTTGCAAAGAGTACATAGAAGTGTTAAAAGTCAATATACAAGTTGTTATTGTCAATATTTGGCAACATTGCTTTGTATTCTAGGATAATATTTTTAAAAGGGCTCTTGGCTTTAACCATTGCTGTCGAAATTTGCGTATACATTTTTAATAAATGTTATGTTTGTACGTTTTTGTTTGTTTTCTGTTTAATTTTGGTGCTTTTTAAATTTTTCTTATAATCTTGAGGGCTCTCTGACTTCAAAAAGTTGATCATCCGTACTTAACATTTCAAAAAGTTGATCGTTAATAGTTGATAATTTAAAAGGTTGATCATTCATGGTTGATAGTTCACTGTTCTAGAGATTCGATTTCTTGTAACCTGAAATGCTCTAGTTTCTAGTACGAGTTGCTTGAATAATATCTTAGTGTCAAATTTCAAGAGGCTTTTGGGAAGCCGGCCCTTTGGTCAGAAGGCTGGTGGTTAAGTTCTGTTGGTTACTTACGACATCTTAATTATTATCTTTTTACTAGAGATGGGTTCATGAACGAACTGTTCTTTTAAAATAGTTCATTTAACTGAACGAACGAATCGTATAGTTCACTCTAGTGAACTACTGTTCATTAGTTAGAAATCAATTTTTTTTTGAAAACGACGAGTATTTATAGAAATTCATTGTAAATCGTTCGTCAAATCAAAATTCCAAATGGCGATGAAATCTTTGTCAGTTAATTCTATTTATGAAAACTGAATGCACCCCAGTGAAATTTTTTTGGTGGGCAAGTGAATCGTTCGCATATTATGAACGATTGGAGTCGATGTGGATAAAATGTCATTTCAAATCCCTCCTCCTCGTGTGAAATAATTTTGGTGGTGTAGATGTGAATAAAACAACTTTTTTGAACGATTCAAGGTGAACAGTTCACTTGAATAAACGACTCGTTGAACTACAGTTCAATCAACTGAACTAAAATTCTCATCTCTACTTTTATCGTCCTCTTCTCGGTCATACGTCCCACACGACCAAGATGTTTTCATGTGAAAAAAAGTGATTACCAAGTGCATATTGCATTTTAAACAAATGGGAAGCTTCGCTAATTTTGATATTCTACTTTGTTTAGTTTTGAGTATGATTCTATTTTGTTTAGTTTTGAGTATGATTAAATGATTTGCGATAGTTTTGTAGTTTAGCTTCAGGCATTCACTTCGAATGTTTCTGCTTGAAAATGTAAACTGCGTGTTACACTTAACTGTATGACCTATTTTGATTGAGTTGGTATAAATATTGAAAGAGAAATCTATTGCATTATTTATATATTCTTAAATGAATTATTTAAAAACGTTTTAATAATGTAATCGCTTATGAAAAAACGTATTAACGCTTGTTAACCCTTCCCTAGGTATAGCTATATTCTATATTTAGTACCTAAATCTGATCTGCTGAGCCAATTAACATATAATAATTATTAAATACGCGCAATTTAAAATCCTTTTTCAGCTATTTGCAAAATTTTATAACGATATCGCATAATTATATATCGTTAGTGAGATACCATTTATAAAATGGAAAGTGAATTCTACTGACAAAGAAATATTTTGTATTCTTTAATAACAATCAAATAACTATGTGACATCAGTATTTCTGTCCTTAAGTTTTCACGGCCGTTCAGAATCTTCTGTGTATAGTTTTCTGGGATATTCTGCCGTGTGTATGTGACCTCTCTGGCCAAATTTTCGCCCTGATGATGGACCCTGCAATGGGATCCGAAACGTTGGCCAGAGAGGTCACATACACACTGCAGAATATCCCAGAAAACTATACACAGAAGATCAGTATTTCTTTTTGTGATTTTATAACAATTATTTAGTAAATTATCAACATTCGGGGCCGATGGCCTCTTCGTCGGGATACAACGTATACTAAAAATTAAAATTCGACGCACAGGCATAAAAAAAAAAATTAAAATAAATGATAGATGTCTCACAGAAACGAAGCTAAATATACGAGAAAGGTTTATGGATCACTTAAGTTGGCTCATATACGCCATCCTACAAAAAGACTTCCATATAGGTTTATCATATAAATAGATTCTTCTCTGTCAGACTTCTATAATTTATCTTAATTATTGATTATACCTCTGTAGACGAAATTCAAAATAATTGTAATCTCAGAATAGGCATATAAAAATTCGTTAAAAAATATTATATAGGAGCTAAATAATTAATTACTCTTTAAAGTGAAAACAAATTTGAAAGGTAACTATTTGCGAAAAGAATTTTATTATATATATTATATTTGCTATTAACATTTTTTCATCTTTGTGTCTAAGGAGCACCTAAGATATTTAACTTATCTAAGGAAACTAATTAAGACGAAATTAGTTTGGGAAGCTTGTTGGTGTAGTGGTCATGACGCTCGCCTTGTAATCGCCTCGTTCCAGGATACTAGCATGTTAGTCCTATTTTCATAGCAAAAAGCTTATTTTGTAAATAGTAAGAATGTGGAATTCATACCACAATACAGAAAACTATCAATCTAGGCTACACACACACACACAGTGGCAAGGAATGCCACGTAAGCAAATCGAGGCACGAGCAAGATACGCGCGCGGACTGCAGTTCATTGCACCATCAGCATTTTCCGATGAATTCTCCACTCACACAGCCGCATTCCAGGAGACTCCTTTGTTCGTAAATTATATAAAAGGAAGCCCACGCCCTAAGTGGGGATGTCAGTCTCTCATAGACCTCCGGCGGGTGACCGGAAGCTACTGCCCTTAGAGTATCTATCATTGTCTTTGTAATAATACTCATGTATATTTTTACTTGTTTTATCGAGATAATCATCAAATATTCTACGCCTTTGGAGCTTTTCCGTTGCATGACGGTGGTGACCTAAAAGCAACTGCTCCAAAGCACCTCCAAACCCTCAAAATAATATTGATGCGTCACGTATTCCGTGTTTGTATCTCTATTTTTTTAAGAAATAAAAGAAAGAAAGTTTTGAAACGTGTGATGTTGTCACATAACACGTAAAAATTCCCCAGAAAACACAAAGAAGGAGAAAATACCGGTATTTAATCTATCTGTTATTATTATTATTATTATTATTAAGGGCTTAAATTTTTTTTTTAAATATAAAAATTTAGCTGAACTTTTATTAATAATGAATATGGTGTAGTATAGGATTCGTGTTACCTTAACACAGTTTCCCAGTCAATATGTCCTGACACTCGTTGCTCCTTGGTCTTGTGCGCGTAGTGGGCACATATCCTCTCGTATATGCAGACGTTCTCTCCCATTTCTGCCACCAACTTCTTCTCAGCCTCGGCAGCATCCAGGTGATCGGTGCTCTCTTCGTACGGTCCAGCGATAGCATCCCGACGTACCCGACGTCGGTATGTACCTGGAAAGAGAATTAATTGAATTTTATTTGGGATTTAAAATTTTTTAATTTAGAAATATAGATCTACTTGCTTTATCTCAAAATACATTCAGTTGAGTTTTTGCTTTTCAATACAGCATTACGAAATCGTAAAATGGACATCCGGTGATAATATACCAGATGAAATCCTGGATTATAAATATGGGCAAACAAAGAATTGGTACACTCGCACAATCACATATATGTTTTTTCTAATTATTTTATTTGTTCTTTTGTGTATTAAATACTTGTAAAAAATACTAAATTGGACAAATAATTGCACAAATAATATTTTTTAAATATAGAAGTATCATAACCAACTTTCTTTCATAAGAAGGACATTCAAAAATTTGATAATGTGTAGATATTCTCAAGATGAAATTGGTGAACGTTGTGTAAATTGATTACTTATGCCAGCTTATACATGTTGTAAGCCCTGGGACATCGTATTAAAAAGTCTTCCACGTACGTTTTTTATATTCAAGCTTCGGCTCTGTGAGACTTTTATAATTTATCTTAATTAATGTTGACTTTATCCAGCTCGTACAGGTCATAAGACCTAAGCCAATCTTTAAAGTCTTCCATACACATTTATTACAAAGATAGCTTCATCTCCGTTAAACTTCTATAATTCATATTAATTAAATATTTTAATTACCAAAACACAAATACACTCCATTGTCAAAGCAAACATAATCATGATAAGTGAACAGATAAAAGGAAGTATAAATGTACCTATATCCAATAAAACAGCCTTACATATACCTAGGAATTGGGTACTTCAATAGTCTTTCAGTAAGACAGACTATTGAAGTAAGATTGAAGATGAAGAGTTGATTGACATAAGAAAAAGAAATCGAGAGTCACAAACATCGACAGTATGTTGATATTGAACTAATTTTGATCGAGTAGTCTAGATACTGCAAAAGCTTATGGTGAACCGGTCGCTCTGAAGCCATTCTCTCCTCGACCACGGTATCGACTAGCACGCGCTGTAACCAATAGTAACCTTATAAACTAAAATGTAATCTAGCACCACTAAAACTCTGTTTAAACCCAGTAAATTATTCCGTGAATGCCGGACTACCCTGTGCCTGTGTACACATGCACACATACGTCACTTCACAGAACACACACAAACAAACATGCAGAACGGATGTAATGAACGGGCCTACCACAATGCGTAGTGTGCAAATTTTAAACGAAACGAGTGATCATGTCGATGTGTTTAGTGACAGCATCGAAAAAAGTAAACAGAATATTTATTTTAATTCTAATTAAATTATTAATGAAAAATAGTAATTTTCACCTCATAAATTGCTCGATAAATGGAGAGATCTTTCATGCAATTAATAAAAAAAAATCACTCTTCACCAAAAGATCCAAATCCAATTGCAAAATATATTTTGTGGGCGGTGACTAGATGATATCTGGGGTATAAAAGCAAAGGCAGAAATATCCAAAAATTAAAAAAAAGTTTTTAATGCAGTCACCGACTATAACTAATTTAAAACGTATTGAATTCTAGATTTTATGTATCTTGTTTATGTTTATGTTTACGTTTATTCAATGTTACAAATGTTTACAATGTTTACAGTGTTTACAAAATTAAATTAAACTTTTTTCATTGTTGCTGAGTGTCTTGGCAGCAAGTAAACACTAAATTGATTTGACGCCCTACCTGCTACACTAGTAATTTACTGTATTATAGCAGACAGTGCTCTTCCAGTAGTATAATGTTCAAGAATATTTATTATTTATATAACATTTGTGAATAAATCTTATTGCCAATTAAAATTAAGTAATAGTAATAATTAAATGTTTACAATTTAATAATGGTGTTAATTAATTCTATTATAGACAAAGGAAAAAAATGATCTGAATAGGATATTTAATAAAATAAAACAATTAAAGGTATTTAAAAAGGTGAAAGTAAATGTTCTTGTAGGATTAGTATATTTCAAATTTAGTTTATATCATGGCTTTTAATAGGTTTTGGGCATGCTTCCTTCCCTTTTCATGCAGCCAGAGTTTCACTTTTCAAGAAAAATCTATGCCTTCCATAATCACCAATCATTTAATTCATATCAATTTATAGGCTATGTATGATTCCTATAAAATATCTAATTCAGTACATTAATTTCTTTTTTTTGGATATTCCTGCCTTTGTTTTTATGCTCCACGTATGTGGTCGTCTTATCCAACAATATACCTGTTTACAGCTAGATATGGAGTCAAAAATAAATATTCTGTATTAAATATTGACACATCTAATACATGGTTGGAATGGCGATCGTTACTGGAAATGGATGTGACAATTCTGAGAGAATTTAGGTATAACAAAATGACTTAAAAAATGACTTAACCTTCGTTCGCCGATTATGTAAGATAGTCTCAAAGGTCATTGTTATTGTGGATCAATTTGTTCCCATTATTTTTATCTAGACACATATTATTATAAAATCTATTCAATGTAATATAATAACTTCGTTCGTTCTATTATGTTGGCACTTTAAATATATAATACATTATGTATATCTATCTATCTGTCTGAGTACCCACTACAGAATTTTTCATTTTCTTTCAGAGAAATTTTAATCCATGTCTTGCACAGTTTAAGTAGGTGTTTAAATATTTTACGTACATTTCCTAATTAAAAACACCCCATTAAATACAACAATATGATGCACATTGAGTTTGGTGAAAATTTTGACTTGTTTAATAATTTATAAAAAAACTAGCTGTAACCCGTCAAAAATAACGCCACTTTTAAATGTCGGTTCCTAAAGAATAAGAAAAAAAGTAGAAAAAAATGAAAAAAAGAAAGTAAAAAGAATAAGATAAGAAGAACAAAAAAGAAATAGGAAAAAATATTATATAATTTTCAATTATTTTTGTTTTTTAAATATATGTATTTTAAAATTGTTTATAGATTTTGTGTTTTTTAAATGTAATAAAATGATTTTTAATAATAAGACAATTTAATAATAAATAATTCGTAATTAATATAATAATAGCGTAATTCCTCCGAATTCTACCATCTCCTATTACATAATGTAACGAGTGCGTATACACTCAAAAATGATTTTAAAAAATTTATAATTATCCTTGTTTTTAATGTTGTTTATGAAGACCAAAATGTTTTTATTATAATTCGTTTATTTTTTGTTTGAAAAGAAAATGATGATTTCGTTATCAATAACAACATTATCATTGACAAATTTCCCTACTGATCTTGAAACTAAGTCAGAGAAGAGCTTTTTTACTTATGAATAAAGCCTGAATATCTTAGTCGAATAATGGTTGAGACATTTTCCTAGTAACTTAGTTGGTCGCGTATTCCAGTCTCATTCCAGATCACCAAGTTAGCTCTGTTTTTCATAGCACAGGCGTTTAGCTCAGTTTGAAAATAGTAAAAATATTGATGACACTTATTCCATGTACGCAAGTACAAATATTTAAAAAACAATATTAAAAAAATTCAAAAAAATAATGTCTTTTGCCAAAGGCTTCCTCCAATTTCCTCCATTCCTCCCTATCTTTTGCTATTCTGGTCCACGCATCACCCGATTTAGCCTTGATATCATCCACCCATCTTCTAGAAGGCCTGCCTCGTTTCCTTTCTTGTCTCTTGTGAACCAATACATTATTGTTTTTGACCATTTCTCTCTTCCTCTGATTGTATGTCCAGTCCATTTCCATTTAAGCCTTCTGATGGATACTTACGCTTCGGCAGTACATATACTTAAATTGGAACGATACAGAGAAAAATTAGCATGACCCCTGCGCAAGAATGACACGCCAAATCGTGAAGCGTTTCACATTTTTTGAGTGCTGACAAGAGGAGGAAGATTTGAACCACTTGTTTTTCAATTGCATTTTAGATTTCGATACTCAGTCCCTACTCCAGGATTTTACAGATCTTAATGTCCCTTTCCCTATAAATATCCAGCTCTTGCTTACAAACTACCGAGGGGACGTATTGAAAGATTCATGGAGTAATTGCATTAAGCTGTAATGTTAATTTAGATAACCTATGGACTAGTGTTTGGCAATAAAATCCTCTTACTGGGTGACAGCCATTAAATTTATTGAAAAAAAAAACATTTACTCACTCGGACTTAAGGAGTACGCCAACTTCTTTACGAAGTTTGACAGCCTGACCGCTAAAATTATGACTGGGAATCCCACGAGTTGCACCGGAAGTGAAAATGAGTCATCTTGCGCCACAGCCGTTTGAGGAACCTCCAAAACCAGGAACATCAGAACCAACTGCAGGGCTATGGCCGAGAATGCTGCATAATTTGATAGTTTCATCGTCGATAATTGACACTGTTTGGATGCTTCAAAGTAAAAACATCGATCACTTAATCTCTGAAAACACTCAAAATTTAACAATGTATATGCCGATCATTAATTTTTAACACGGTTTGTTTTTGAAAATGATTTTAAATGCACCATAAAATTTTAACACCAGGAGAGCACAGGAATTAAGTGTATCCACACGCTTAGCTATTGCAAGAGTATCTGAACCAAGCACGTTACTGAATGAAGTCCAATGGTATTGAAGATGTTGTTCATGAAACAAGGAATGAAGTAAAGCGGAAGGCATGCTGGGGTCTCGAGGAGAAACGGGCAGATCGTTTTGTGCACGGTGTTACGCGTCTGATGGTCTTATAATAACTTTTCGCTCAGGTGTCTAAGAGTTGCTTTCGGTTGGCAGACGAGCGGATCGACAAGGTGAAAGTAAAAGCCGAACGTGCCGACGTTTTCGTAACCACAACACGGGTAATACATTGGCGTATCGACAGATTCATGAAGAATTTCAACGGATTTCATACGTAATATGAGTTGTTGATATTTTGGTTGAGTTGAATTGGTGGTCACCAATTTGGTTTGTGGTGGCGAAAATGTCTGATTCTACTCGCTGAATCTTCCGGTGTTCAATGCAGTGGGCTACGAAATATATAGTATAACGTGTGGCAAGTAAGTAATAAAGGCAGCAGGTATGCAAATGAAGATATTGTAACGAAATGACAAAAGATATTATGTACAGAATTCCTCGTAACATGTCAATGACGACAGTAACATATAAGCCTCTAGCACGGTCTACCATACTCTAATATTATCTGGATGATAATACTAGAGTAGATAATGACTGGAACAGACGAGAAGCAACGAAAACCTTCTCCTAAACACCAGAAAGTTCTAAAATACCATATAGTATAAATATGCATCTAAGCCGCAGCGCAGAGTCTCGTGTCGTGTTTTGACAGTTCGTTCGGTGCGAAGTCGGCCGCAAGCCACGAGGTGACGGCCGGGATGGGCAGTCGTGAGACAATCGAAGCGAAATATTTGAACGGAGTATGCAAGAACTGAATATTCTAGTAGCGATAAATAAATGTTACCATGCGATTATAAAGAGTTTATAGACAAAAAAAAAGATAAATTACGAAATAGTGAGAGTTAAGGAATAGCGTCAAGCTTAATTTGTTTAAAGTGTCTTTGTATGTTGAATAATTAATCAATGATTAATTAATAAACGGCTAATTAATTTCCAGTTTTTTAATTAGAAAGTCAATCATATTTTTTACGATTTTACCTTCCAATATCACTAATGTCTTCACGAATATAGAAGTAATAGTTAGGTAGCACGCACTTGGTAATAACTGAACACTAAAAATATATCAACAATCTATGTCGTTAAATTTCACACAGTCATAGATAGATTAACATACTTAAATTAAAAGTTATATTATGCAACAAATTTTTCATAACAAGCCTATTTCACTAATTTAAATGTTTTAATTAACCCAATACATCACAGATACTATGATCAATTTCCTATATGCTAAAATTTCACGGCTTTCTTTTGAATTTGTATGTGCATTCATTAACTTATCTCGCTACCTCAAACTATCTTGAGATTAGTGAGATTGTATGATAGAAATTTCTTCACTATTACTGATTATTTAGAAGGATGAAAAAGAAAGAAAGTTTGAAGAGAAATCCCGCCTTAAGAATACGTCTTCTTCCGTGTTCAAAGTAATGTCGCGATGTAATTATATGCTGTATATGAATGAAAAGCAAATATTTTAGACACAGGTACATAATATTACTCTCAGAGATATTTAATTGAGATTACAAAGTTTTGAAAAGTGCATAGTCGAGAATGGCGAAGTGCAAATTGGCCGATTCCTTCATAACGTCCGATTGGTCGACATAATTGATGCGAATTTATCAAATCTTATACAACCATCCAGGGGGTTAAAGCATAGCTTTGCTCTAAAATTTCATCAATTGCGTATATGTAATTATTATTTAAGAGACTGATAAGATCGATATTATAATTTAAGTTCAGTTGTTTGGAGCCCTTATTATGCTGTTCGTATGAGAGATTTAGAGAGAGGGTCCACAATAAATTTCTTCGATTAATACATTTTAAACTAACCATACTACATCGAGTAACATTGACTATAAATTCATAGATCTTTTTGCTTTCTTTAAAAATTAGAGACTAGAAGAATAGTGAAGAATACTATTTTTACACAAATAAATAAACGAAACTATCAACTATCCTCATCTATTTGAACGTGTCTACTTACGTTTTCCATTTAGTGTTTTGTCTTGGAAATTTCAGCCACTAACTACTTTTTTATATTCTCCACTGTAATGGTTTCCTTGACTGGCAAACAAATACGAGCAGTTTTTGTCGTTTTTGCAACTAATCTTATTATATTAAAAAAGGTAAGTAAATTTCGTGTATAAAAATATTAAAAAATAGAGTTTTAATATCATGGAGTCGTTTGTAGGAAGTTCTTCTAGGTAAATACCAAGATTTCGGTTATTTTTATGTGCTGGCTTTCATGTTGTGGTTCTTGTGTAAAACTATATAGGTAGGTACTACTGTAGCTATTGTTATTGATTAATACTAAAATGCCATAGTTAAAGCCATAAAGGGAGTTAAAGTAAGAAATAAATAATAATAATTTGTAACTACGGTTCTAGAATCACTCAATGTATAAAAATTTTACCTTATATTTATTGTATGTGAGCCACTGTATTGCCACTGGTAAATTGGTCAAACAACTCGACTAAGAGTTTCCCAACACGCGTGTGTTAACAATTTCAGAAGGTCGAATGCTCGACTTTAGTTTCAAATATTCAATGTTTCTTTAGACGCTCTGAACCTTTTTAATCATTCACATAAAATGTGTAACGCGAGCATACTGGAGAAATTGACTAAAGAAAATGTATGAGGCGCGCGTTGAAGACATTAGAAACATAAAGCGTCCGCGAAAGACCTGGAATGATCAGATAAACCAAATATAGGAGGTTGGCCCAATTAAAAGCTTCAACAACCGACGAGCGTGCGTGAAAAGATGTATATGGACTTATGGACGTAGTTATACAGACAGCATCCAACCCACAAATGCTAAAAATGATTAGTGTACGGGTTTGGACAGCTCAATACAATATCTTTATGTGCTGAAAACGTCCAAGCTTCACCGTCCAAATTCACCGTCAAATTAACTTTTAAACTAAAAAAAGTGGTTTGACTGTTTTCTGCGGCTTCTAATTTACAAATCCTTGGCAAACAAAAATATTTGTTAAAAACATCCATGCGGTATGGACGCATTATATTACTTTTTAATTCTACTGGTACCACACGATAATAATTTTGTAGAAAAAATACAAGAGGGTTGAACGTTTCCTACTTAGATAATAATTTTTATTTCATGCTGTATCAAATTCATAGGACATAGAACCTATACAGAAAAAATAAGTACTGTTTTTTCTAGACTTAGACATCAAGCTGTAAAACGCGTCGTGTCTTTGTACATAAAGTTTTTTTTATTATTACATTAAAAAAACATAAAAAATCATCTCTACAATGAGTCCTATGCAAAAAAATACAATAATGAATTAAACATCGATGTATCAGGTTTTTGCAGGTACTAATAGAAGCCATTTTCTCAGTTCCATGTTTTTTGGGTTGGACGCTTTCTGCATAACTACGTCCATAATACGTTAGACCAAAACAACATCATCGTTGTGTAACTAGTAATAACTGTTCTGAATTCGCGAACCACAACATGATAATAATTATTGTTTTCATTCATATACTATCAAACTTCTCCATCCAGTCGCGCATAAAATGTAAGAAAATGTATAATTTTTAAAGCTAAGGAATAGAAAGAAATTTGATTTCGGATATTCATTTGCTTAACAACATAACGTTTACTAACTCTTCTCCTCTCCTCTCAATATTTCCATTACAATCACCTTTACACCAGTAACTCCATCTCATTTTATCAGTACCTACCTAATCAATAAATTATTTGTAATTCCATCTAATCCATGTAAAAAATCTTTATCTGAATGCAATATTTACAGTTTAATACTTCACTGGTCGATGAGAGTATATTATACTCTTGAGTACTACTCGAAACTCGAGTAGTAAAATATAAAATTATAATTTGTCTCAAGTAACAAGTAAAATAGTTAAATTTTCATAGTTAAGTTATCCATTCAATTTAATTATCTAATGTATAGAAGTGTAGGAGGAAAAAGTATAGTATCTAATATTATAAATTCATTTGCTTCAATAGAAAATTATTAAAACCGAGAAAAAAATTTGGTTCAAGTTTCTGCAAGATTCTAATCATTTTATTGATCATTATCAAAGAGAATGAATTTTAAATATTCATTATAAGTTACTTTAAGTCAAAAATATAGAAAAATAAATGCAAACTTTGAACTGATGACATTAAAACATTGTTGCTTGAACATTTTAGACCCATAATTTAGATCGAAATCTACCTATAAAGTATTGTGGATTATATTCTTACACCGTGTATATTCTACAGTAATATTCTTCTCTAAAGTATTTTTACGGAATGGCAAGCAGAATCCCTTGTAATGTCACTTTGGAATAACACTATGGGAGGCTTTAGAATAGTCTAAAATTATCTACAACCTTCGGGAAGCGTCTACAAATGACTGAGAATGGCCTAGAAGCGCCGGGAGCTTTCTCCTTTTTCCACTAGAACGGAAAATAATCTTCTCCAGAGTTCGAAAAACCCAGCGCTTAGGTATAAGTACCGAGACTACGCCGTGACGCGGGAGACGTGTTTTAAAATTTCAGTTGGTGCGAAGTACTCTGCAGTACCTAACTGGCGATTTAAATAATGATAATAAAGTGTGTTACCCAGCGATAAAAGGATGTGGATGGATGCGTTATAAATAACGGAATAGTGTGATTTAAAGAAAAGTTTAATTCCTTTTAAGTTAATTAATAAATCATTAATTAATAAATCGCTACTTCATTTCCATTTGTCTTTCGCAGCCACGCCGCGTGACAGTATCACAGAAACTAGGGTGACATTCCCGTCATTTTTCACGGCTTGCAGACGGATTGTTGAAGCAGCACGTAAAGTGTTACGAGTGACACAACAACCATAGTGCACACACACGTACATGGATTATGGCGTAACACATCCTCACTTTCTTTTGGAATACTTTAATTATTCTCCATACGAAATTGTTTGCCTTGAATCATCGGCATGCATTTATATTATAGTTCACGTAGGCTTCCCCTGAACTACTACAGGATGATTAAAAATTCAGTTCAGTTCATTGATTTCGTAAATTTTTTATAGATAATTTTTTTTTACATAACTTCTATTTTCATTTTCATTAAACTAATTATGAAAGAAAACCTCTAGGGTAGGAATGAATTATTGATTTCTTAGATCAATATCTAAAGTATATAAATTTGCATAATAAGATTTAAGATAACATAACATATATTTTCCAATTAGTATACATTTAAACAAGAAATCAGAGATAAATTAACGATGAGGAATACTGTGAAAATATTTTTAGAGTACAAGCATTTTAAAGTATATTAAATACCGTATAATTTGTTTAAATATGATTCTAACATTTCTTCATTCTAACATGTTATGGGTAAACAATAAAAAAACAAATAAGAATAAAAGATAAAATAAATGCACAAATGTTCATTTGAATTTTTTTGTTAAACAAAGTTATTAAAGTAAATAAATTATTTCTTTAACAAGAGTATAACTATTACTCTGTGGTAACAATATTTATATTGTATAATAAAAAAACGCTTTGTATAAAACTGCTATGCATTGAATTATCAACATGTTTCGGGGCCAACGGTCCATTCATCAGGATACAACATGTTAGATACTAATAAATTATTTTAAAGACATGTTGGTTATTCAATAAATAGTGGTTTTCTACAAAGTGTTTTCAAATGGAAATAATGAGATTCAAATGGACATAATGAATTAATCTCACGCTAATTTCTTAATAGATAAAAACTTCAGAATTCAAATTTACAATCTTTATTAATGACCAAGAATTTTCCATGTACCAAGGTCCAACAGAAATTTTCCACGACCCATTTAGGCATGTTACCAGAAACGTATAGTTTCTCTCATCAATGGGTTAACCTCTAATCTAAACCCCGATTTTTTAAAGATCTAGGTATCCGTATTACATGTTCGTTAAGACAGCCCTGCAAGAGATTGGGAACCTCCCAGTTACTTGACTGGACCACATGGTTACGAACTTCCAAATCCCTTGAGGCTGCTAAAGATATAATAGAAGATTACCAGCTCCATCCTTATTTCCAAATGATCAAAAGATCTGCGGAAAAAGGTCCGCGACAAACGTTGAAACAAAATGCCCAGGCGACAAATGATTTATGGGGAAAAGGCCCACGCGACATAAGATTCACGCGACAATAGATCCAAAGACTTAATGAGGACAAGTAAAATTTTATGAAAGAGCTTTAAATAAATTAATGAATTGATAGTGACATCATGGAATACCTAAACTTTTTCATAAATTCTTAAAAAAAAGAAGCCGATCAAATCAATCGACAATTGAAGCCCTATTAAGCAAGAGTGCATTACTTATAACTGCTCTTGAAAACAGAAGGGCCAACATCTTATTCATATAATTATTCTGAATGTACATACTTAATGTTAAGCCTAACCACACCTAACTTAACCTAACCTAACATGTTTTATTCGTTATAATAATCGCGAAAGGTAATATGCAATATTTACATCTATTGATTTGATCGGGTACATTTTTAAATATTTTTGAATTTTGTTTGTTCTCATTACATCGTTTTATCTAATTTCTCATGGGTTTAGTCTTGCAGGCCTTTTTCGCGTAAATCTTTTGTCGCGTGAGCCTTTTGTCTTGGACATTTGGTCAATGGACACTATATTCATTGACATTTTATTCTTGGACGGTAAGTCCGAGACCTTTTGTCGTTGGACAGTAGTACCTATGTCCGCGGACCTTTTGTCGTCGGGCTATATTTCGTGGACCTTTGTCCATGTCACGGATCAGCGAATGGTGGAGGACGAGCAAGAGAGAAAAAACATAGGTCCAGTAATGATAGTGATCACGTGACGTTCGGCAGACAAACCATTTATTCGTATAGCAAAACTTCAAGGTTTTTATAAAAATATTGATTATCGCTTGTTTCAATAAAATTTTAGCTCTTTACAGTACAATTTTCATATCAAAATACAAAGGAAAGTTATCAAAATAATAATTGATAATAATGATAAAAGAAAACATGATTCATAAGTATTCGAATTCCGAATTCGATAAGATAAGTTTGAATTAAATTATTACTGCTAAATGCTGCCACTGATAAACTCTAGTCATGACTTATTAAAAACAAAGATAAATGAACTAATATTTCTTATCGCTATTTAATATACTGAAATCTTACCAAATACGAGTACACTCGACAGCCCTAAATTTGGCAAAGAAAAATAGCATCTTTCAATTTGCGCTATTGGCAGCGCACGCGCGCAGGCCTACGAGTTGTTTTACCTTTCGGCGCCATTAGAATAGAAAATCTAGATGTGACAGCTCGCGATGTCGCCGCACACTGTAATATATTCGCAATCTAGTGAAACTTTATTCAAAAATTAAAAAGCAAGCAAAAAAATTAATAAAATATACACAATAGCTAATTACCTAGACTATATGTTTTGATAATTATTTGCTAAATAACAGCAACGGTTTTCATATGGAAACTTGGCAAAGTGACACTTGCATAGGCCGTCATTCTGACAGCAACTTTGTTCGTTAATTTGAGTCATTGTGATCAAGAATAAAGTGAATTTATTTCGAAGTACAGTTACTAATACATACATATATTTTATCTTCATGTCTATGGCTACTTTAAAAAGTAAACTGTATTACAATATATATATTTAATTGCCAGATACAAAGCCATTTACTTGTACATGTCAAAATTATAATATTTTTGAAGAAGTGTGACTTTGTCCTTAGGTTTTCACGGCCGTTCAGAATCTTCTGTGTATAGTTTTCTGGGATATTCTGCCGTGTGTGTGTGACCTCTCTGGCCAACGTTTCGGATCCCATTGCAGGGTCCATCATCAGGGCTGATGTGATGAGTGAGTGTTGAAGTGTAGGTTAAGTATTACCTTGCAATACCGTACCGAAGTCAGGGTGTCTCCAAGTTTGTGTTATGTTAAATACTGGATTGCAGTACCGTGTCGAAAGCAAGGTGTGTGTCTTCTTGTAGTGTTTTATACATCTACTAACGGATGTCGGACTGTGCGGATCGTCTATTTGATTTATCCTGCAGCGCCGGATACCACGATGTTCTTAACTTAAGACCGTCATCCCTATTAATGTTTACCGGGTGCTTGTATATTTCGATTGCTTCTTTGACCAGGCGCGTGTGGTGACTTTTGGGCTTTCCTAAGATTTTTGGCTCAAATGAAAAATGGTGGCCCGTATCTAGAAAGTGCTCAGCCAATGCCGATTTTTCCGGGTGACCGAGTTTGCATGTTCTTTTATGCTCATCAACCCTCTTTGAAATCGTGCGTGCTGTTTGTCCCACATACACTTTGTCGCAATTTTGACAATCGATGGAGTTCCGTTAAGACCGATTGTGAGCGCAATAGGAGCGCCGACATATAAGTTATCGCAACACTTGGCCAATCTCTTACAGATGCAGACCGGGAAGACATCTTCGTGGGTGAAGGACTCCGCACATTTTGTTAAAAT
Organism: Agrypnia vestita; assembly: GCA_016648135.1. Taxonomy (NCBI): domain Eukaryota; kingdom Metazoa; phylum Arthropoda; class Insecta; order Trichoptera; family Phryganeidae; genus Agrypnia; species Agrypnia vestita. The sequence goes on from JADDOH010003844.1 coordinate 22,309, forward strand.
GCTGAAAAACGTGAAGATAGAAAGTGATGATATACTAGTCAGTTTTGACGTTATATCTCTCTTCACAAATGTGCCTGTGGACGATGCTATGAGTCTTTTGGAAGAAGTCTATGAGGAAGACATGTGCGCACTTTTTCGACACTGCCTAACAAGTGGATACTTTTCATTTCAGGGTGAACTTTTCCAACAAGTGGAAGGTGTAGCAATGGGAAACCCACTTTCCCCAGTAATTGCAAACTTCGTAATGGAGAAATTCGAAGAAACGGCTCTAGACACAGCAACTTTGATCCCCAAGGTTTGGTGGAGGTATGTTGATGACGTGTTTGCAATCTGGCCTCACGGGAAAGAAAAATTACAGGACTTTCTCGAACACCTCAACACGCTGCACAAGAAATTAAAATTCACCATGGAGATAGAAAAAGAAAATAAACTACCATTTCTGGATGTAGAAGTGAAAAGGAACACAGATGGTAGTCTCGGGCACAGGGTCTACAGGAAACCGACCCATACGAACCGCTACTTGCATGCAGATTCCCACCACCACCCAGCGCAGAAGAGAGGTCTAATTAATACCTTAGCTACGAGAGCTAAACGAATATGCCAAGAAGAACATCTGCAGGAGGAGATCCGTACACTGAGCGACGCGCTAGAAAGCAATGGATACCAAAGACGGCAGATACGGCACATCATAAGAGCCAAATCTAACAGCTCCGAGAAAAACACAGAAGCTGAGATCAAAGGGATTGCTTTCTTGCCTTATATCCATAATGTAACAGACAGGATTGCCAAAGCGCTCAAGAAACAGAATATTAAGACAGTGTTCGGCACAAACAACAAGGTTAAGGACCTCTTAAGACCAGCGAAGGATCGGGATCCCCTTGAGACCGACGGTGTTTATAGGCTCGATTGTCAAAATTGCGACAAAGTGTATGTGGGACAAACAGCACGCACGATTTCAAAGAGGGTTGATGAGCATAAAAGAGCATGCAAACTCGGTCACCCGGAAAAATCGGCATTGGCTGAGCACTTTCTAGATACGGGCCACCATTTTTCATTTGAGCCAAAAATCTTAGGAAAGCCCAAAAGTCACCACACGCGCCTGGTCAAAGAAGCAATCGAAATATACAAGCACCCGGTAAACATTAATAGGGATGACGGTCTTAAGTTAAGAACATCGTGGTATCCGGCGCTGCAGGATAAATCAAATAGACGATCCGCACAGTCCGACATCCGTTAGTAGATGTATAAAACACTACAAGAAGACACACACCTTGCTTTCGACACGGTACTGCAATCCAGTATTTAACATAACACAAACTTGGAGACACCCTGACTTCGGTACGGTATTGCAAGGTAATACTTAACCTACACTTCAACACTCACTCATCACATCAGCCCTGATGATGGACCCTGCAATGGGATCCGAAACGTTGGCCAGAGAGGTCACACACACACGGCAGAATATCCCAGAAAACTATACACAGAAGAGTGTGACTTTGCTTTGGTTTTACAAAAAATATCCATGGGTACCCAACGAGAAAATAATTTTATTTACTGCTTTGGTTTATATTCTGTAAGATTTCATCAAATTTGGCTGCACGTGTTTTCGACACTCATACAATATTTTTTAATTTCCTTTAGGAGTACCTACAATAATGAAAAGATAAATATTTTAAGTATGGCTTTTAAGTGGAAAAAAAAGGATCAAAACAGGTGCATTTAGAATTTTATAATACAAAAACACAACCAGGTTGATTCGAAAAGCACGCCTTGACAACTAAAAATGTACATTAGTAGTCTTAGCGCAAAAATAGATGCGAAGTTGGAGAAAAACTGTAGAAAATTATTGAAATTTTTGGCTAAACACGATGGGTGGTTTGAAGATATAGTATCATTGCCTTCTTAGTTTCTCGACCTACTTCCATCCTCAAGTTCAGCAGGTTTACGAGATTGTACAAGATCAGATAGGCCTTGAAAGTCATTCGAAAATGTATTTCGAAAATCCAAAAGAGAAAAATCATAGATCTAGTTTCTACAAAAACTCAAGAAGAATTAACGGTCGCCAGTTAGTCTGAAGTTAGTCTGAGATCATCCGGGAAAAGGGATGCAGCCAATCTAATGAAAGAGGTAGCTGCTAAGTCTCCTTACTGAGCTACTCAAATAAAAAATAAATCAAAATTTGGAGCACCAGAACCAACTCTCTCTAGAAGCCGCCTTGACACTTATGGTTAATGCCAAATTGAGTAGCCACCAGTATGACACACTGAGACAAAAGTCGAGGGGTAAAAATTTAAATATTTATCCAGCTTACCATCTTGTAGAGAAAGCGAAAACAGAGTTCCACCCTTCGCAAGATTCGATTAATTACAAAAATTGAAAAAAGTTCTTTTTTACAAGGATTATATCATTTTATTGAAGTTGTATCGAAGCAAATGAATTTTTCTTAATCGATATAAGTTACTGTAATAATACTTCAACTTTTTGCAAAAAATAAGTCAGAAATATTGAAAAACTGCAAACTTTGATATTGCATATCTCCATAACCATTGATATTAGGTCATGGTTGCTTGAACATTTTAGACCAATAGCCGATTCTTAACAAAGTGCTTTCAGGGTTTGCGTTAATTACGTGACATGTTGTATATAAAACAAGCTCAATTTGTGCAAATGTAAGTCGAATGAACCGACTTTTGTTTTTTTTTTCTTGCATGAAACTCTATGAATTTGAATAGATTTCAGTTATGTGTACATATAAAAAATATATTTGTAAACATTCAGGAAAAGTTTCATAAAAATCTATTTAGTACATCCGGAGATAAAAATTAAAATAATATACATTGTATTAAGTTCCGCTAGATTTGGAATATATCACAGTGTGCGCCGCCTCACAAACGGGCCCGAGAGATGCGCGAAATGGCGATCTTGGTGAGTTATTATCGAAATTTAAGTTTATGCGATACAGCAATAATCGTCCGTGGTCTATTTATTTTGTTCTGTTCTAATATAAATCTTTCTAGGGCCCGTTGATGCGTCCTCTTATCTACCCGCGTGATGGCCTGGCAGGCCGTACGCGTGCTGGCGTGGTTTCCGACACGCTCGATCAGCGTGTCGATGTCTGAGATGAAGCAGAGTGATGGATCGAGGCGGTGGACCACAGGATTGCCGGGATGCGGCTGGTCCAACGCCTATGAGACCGCCATCGGGTTCCGTAGCCACGTTTGGGCTGCGAGGGAGAGGATCCAGGCAGATGGGGTCGCCATCGCTGCTGGTCCCAATCCTGTTGAATACCGCGTCGCCAAAAGGGGGATTCAGATAATAATCGCTTGTCGCAACCCGCGACAGTTTCGAGGCACGCCATGGAAGAAGGATCGGCTAGGGTGATTCTTCGTGATGTCGGCGGGTTCGATATTTCTCGTTGCTGTGCTTCATCCCTGACGAACTTTAGTGTTATTAACCTAGCATAGAATCTGTGTTCAATGTAAATTGTGGTTGGCCTTCAGACGGTAAATTTTTGTTTTAAGATGTCGCCTGGCGACGGCG
>JADDOH010003845.1:0-77891 GCA_016648135.1 Agrypnia vestita
AAATAATTTTCTACTAATATACTATTTTCTATTAAAAAAGTGTTCTTTGGAATAAATAACAAGGCCCGTTTCATGGGATGCCTTTATTGATGATCAAGATGAATAAGTATGAAATAACCACTCATTATTTTATTTAATAGATAAAAATGCAAACGAGGTTTGACGTAAAATGTCGTTTATCATTATTTTAATAGTCTGCACCTTTGTTATTGGCGTTTCGCGTAGGCAGTACCTAGGAATTATTATTGTAAACATTACAAAACAAAAAAGAAAATAAAGAAAAAGAAATAAAGAAAACAGAAATGAAAGCTTACAAAAGCATTGTGCGGATTGGTATTGTAAGGTACCAAATAACAACAAAATTGCTTTCTAAAACCTATACGGTACGCAATATTGGAATAAGTACACATATTTAAATATATTACCTAAATATTTATGGAAATAATTTAGGAAATACTGTATTTTATTATAAAGTATTTTTATTTCGCGGTTACCACAAAAAATACCTTAGAAATGAAAAATTCTTAACATTTTTATACACTATCACTTATACTTGTATTTTATTTTTACCTACCGGTACCGGGATCGATATCAAGTGACTCCAAAATATTTTAGAAAACAAAAAATTTTTTGCTTACTAAGTGATCTGCCATCTTACCTACTCCCCTATAACTGCAGTGTCAGATTATTATTTTTGAATATAATGCAATGTTTTTTGTTTAATAATTTAATGCATTAATTAATTTATGTATTCAAATTATTTTATTATTTATACGTTACTAGCTGTTCGTACCCGGCGTTGCACGGATTAAAGATTAAGTTAATAATAAGTTGGTGGGGGGATACAAAGCTTCCATTGTTTTGCAATGCCTCTAAGAATAAAACTGTGTTTAAATTTAATCTAGGTTGGGATAGATGTCCAGGGAGGGAGAACTTGGCCTATGATTACATCTGGTAGGTCCTCAAGAATATATATGGAAAATTCGGTAAAAGGGTACAGATTTGCATTGAAAATATATATCATGGGCAAGGTGGAAATGGTGCCTATGTTACCCGCCGATTCCTAAAGAATAAGTTTCCAAATTTTGAGTCCGATCGGTCGAACGGTCAGATTTGTATTGAAAATATATCAGGGTTGGGGAAGGGGTAAAAGGGAGGGGAAATGTCGCCTATGTTACCCGCCGGGTTCTAAAGCATAAGTATGCAAAATTTGAGTCGAATCGGACAAACGGTGTAGATTTGTATAGAGAAAAGACAGACAGAAGTTTTATAGGTATAGATATTAACATTGAATTGTAATAACAATATTTTATTTTATTTGAAAAATGGTATCCGCTGTATAACACTGCAACAAGTTAGCACTAAACAAGAGCTAAGATTTTTGTAAACGACTTAGTTATGTTCTACTTGACTTTATTTGGTTTATTTTATTGGTAAATTATATTGTATTATATATAAATACGTAAACTTAACTATTTTTGAACGCAAGGGGTGTATTGAACCAATTTAATATACAATTATAATAATAATAAAAAATCCGCTACTACAAACAAGAAATTGGAATGCACTAAGTGTTTTGAACCAATATCGATTAATAAAAAAAATCTACCTAATATCAAAAAGTGTACAGTGTGTCAAATAGTCCATCAGTTCACTCTAAGGGAGATTTTAATTTGAAATTTTATTCAACAAATTGCCTAGTTTTTTTTCTCGAATTTGATGGTATAACAGTCGTATTTAACACTTTTTTTCTTATCTACAATTTATTCAATATGTTTTTATATGCGATATAAAAATAAAAGAAAGATTCTCAGATTTGAACTTGCATATAACATTAGAAATTTGATAAAATGTTGATATTCATGTGATGGAATTGGTTGCTTTTTGTAAGCCAGCTCATACAGGTTGCAAGCCCTGGGCTGCTGTATGAAAATACTTCCACACACGTTTCTCATATTCTCATAGCTTCGTCTCTGTGATACTTCTATAATTTATCTTAATTAATTATTCAATATGGTATATCAATAGTTACTTCATTTTAAGTACTAGTAAATTTCATAGTTTAATTATGGCAACTTTTAATATATTCAAGGCAGAAATTACACAATTTCTCCAGGTCTTACTAAACACAAGCCAATCACAGTACAAACCGTTTGTAAATATTTAAATAAATAAATAGTACAGAAAATATTCTTAGGTTTTCACCGGCGTTTTGGATTCCATGTAGGGTCCTTCCTGACCGATGATGGACCCTGCAATGGGGTCCAAAATTTCTGCCAGAAAAGTCAGAAAAAAACACGACAAAATATCTCTGAAAACCCAAACCAGAAAAGATTTTAAAAAAATCAAAATATAAGCGTTCTTGCAGATACGCTGATAAAAATGGCATGACACATTTATTGTGGCTACTTTGAAATAAATGATTAGTTCCTTTTCGTCCCTTAAGGCTGGTAATCCTGGGCATTTATTCCTCGATAAGGGCGGCCGCACTCAGCGCAGGTTGTAAAACAGGCATTAGGCTCTTTATGGTCCGGATAGGGCACCGTCACCCATTCCACCAAACTTTACATTTTTGTGCGCACTTTGCCAAGAGCTGGATCAGGAGCTAATGGAAGCGTATTATGTTATCGACGGGCGCCGTTATTATATTAAAAGTAAGGAAGTCTGAAACTAGGGCATGCAAATATAACGGAAAATGACCTTACCGGTAATCGGTAAATCTATTAATTTAATATGGATTTGCCGGAAATTATGAAATTGTCAAAAAGTGAATATTATGGCATTATATTATAATATATTTATTTATATATTATCACAATGAATACGCGTCACATCAATATTCTTACTATTTTCAAACAAGGCCCAACGCTTGTGCTATGAAAATAGGACTAACTTGCTGGTCTGGAGTGAGGTTCAAACCCGCGACGTTTGGATCACGAGGCGAGAGTCTTAACCGTAAGACCAACAAGCTACAATATAAAACAACAAATTGAAAAAAATGTATTTTTACTCCCTTTCTTTTAAGTCGTGCTTGCTTGCTTGCTTGTCTATCGAAAAGATTTTTAACCCTTTTCCCGTGATTCAATCGAGCAAAAACTTTGCAGACAGACTCGTGGCGATGATGAAAATGATCTAACAAATTTTTGTTTAAAAAAATTAATAATTATAGTATAATTTTGAATTGAAGCAACATGCGTTAAACGACCGATTCGGGTTTGCTGGCCCGGGGTTCAAGCCCAATATTCAGCCGTTTAATTGGGTTTTTTTCGTGAATACGAACGAAATTACGGACGTTACACAAAGATATGGGGACAGACGGAAGGACAGACGGACAGACAACTAAACTATAATATTATATTTAGATATACAAAGTTATCCAAAAGAAATCGGCTACATTCAAATGTTATTCATTAGAACATAACAATAACATAAAATGTATTTGTAATGATTTTCGAGAAAAGAGACGTTCGAGAAAAAAAAATATTTTAGTTATAAGAATAGATAAGCAAAATTCGAGGCAAAGAAATGGATTAAACCATTTTTATTATTTCAATTCCTACGGGAATTTTAATTTTAATTTCCTCATTTTTGATATTCATCCTTACTCAAGAATGAATTATTGACGAACGTCAAGGGTCCACTGTGCTTGATAATTATTTTCCAGTCGATGCTGCATCTTATGAAGATTCTTTCATCAAAAGAACAGAGACATTATTTCGTCTCATAGTCAATGGCACATTCATCATACGACCCCAACACGACACACATGTCAAATAAAATATATTTTTTGTCTTTCTTACTCCTTAAATATCTTAACTAAATTTGTCAACCACCCTGACCCATCGTCTTGTTTCAGAATGGTGGTTGTTCAAAAACTTCGTAAAAAAACGTAACATTTAAAAAAAAAACTTTTAAAAAATATGGGATTTTTACGACCAATGCCGGAAGCGCTTTTTTTATTCACGTAAATTATAAAACACCTCTTTCGTTTGTCAGATTTATGAGGCAAGAACGAACGACAATACGAATACTTAACAAAAAGCGCACATTCTAAAAATGGTACACTACGGCACAAACAACCGACAAACGTGTGGAAAAAGCGGACGGCTTATTTGTTAACCGACATTTTAGGTGAATCCTGTGGCACAAAGCCAACTCTAGACACAACTTATTTTTGATGAAGAACGCTCCCTGCGTGGAAACCAAATATTTCCCGAGCCACGATTATTAAACCATGCCTGTAAAACAAACATCGGATTTTATCGGAATCTTGCATGATAACGGATTAGCGTGGCTACTGAATGTTTTCCCTGATAACGATCATTTCGATGTTTTCAGAAATGTGTTTCATGTTCACATACACTATTGTGAGCTATTTTTTTATAGTTAACTGCACAGAACAAGAAGTAAAACTGTTATTTATTTTTCTCAGTATTTCAGTGCCAGAAAAAATCACTTTTTACACCCCGCGATAGTTTATCTTTCAATAAAAAGTAATAGATATTTTAATTATTTTATGCCATTTTTTTAAACAACTTAAATCTTTTGAAATTTTATGCCTCAAATTAAATCAGATTTTCCTATGAAAATGGTATATATATATATGAAGTACCTATCTTGCATTAACTGTTGACAAAACAACACACCAAGCAACAAAACAAAGGACCTAAACTTTTACACAGGGTTGCTAATAGGTAGATAAAAGACAAGGATATTTAATTACACGAAACACATCAACAAAGGACAAAAAACATAAAACACATTTGCAACAAAAAAATACATACACGCAAGTTATGACTTGCTTTTTATGACCTAGTGGTCCAGGGAACTAGAGCCTCATTCTGAGAGATCAGCTATATTTTCATAGCATATTTAGCTTATTTTAAAAATAATAAGAATATCTGCGACACGTATCCGAGTACATATATGTACAATTGGCTTAAATCAATTTCTTCTTCTTCTTCTTCCTCAGACTTCATCTCTCAACAGGCCTCTTCCATACCCTTTCATCCTTCTTTGTTATTTGCTAGTTGTAACCATTTCGTCTCCCCAATAGCGGCTATATCGTCGGCCCTACTCTTTTCAAGTCTTCCGAAGCCCCTTTTTGTTTTCTTAAAATCTCCATTTCAGAACTCTGGGAGTCCACCTTGTAACATCCTGCCTAGCAATATGTCCTGCCATTTTAGCTTCCCTACACAATCCATGATATTCACTACTCTAGTTTTGAGCCTAATTTCACCATCTCTTAGGCTTACGCCAAGCATGGATCTCTGAGTGGATCGTTATATGCATTTGAACTTTTCTTTGTCCAAGGGCCATCGTCTCCACTCCATACATCATCACTGACCGTATGCACGATTCAAATGCTTTTCATTTTAAGCTTGGGATTTAATGGGATCTCTTATCGATATTACATGTCGAAAATAAGTTTGAGTTTGTTTGCCAAAAGCAGCCCAGCTCATTCCTATTCGTCTTGACATTTCTGCTGTTTAATTTTCTTTGACCATTGTTGTATGGTAATCCAGATTTATATTTTATTCATCAACTATTTCTATATTATTATTATTGATTGTGATGATTTTGTTTTCTGGACTAAATTTTTATTTTATTATTTTATGTTTTAATTATACAATAACATAATAATCAACTGTATTATGCAATGTTAAACATATTTTACGGAGCCATACCGTATTTCTAATATTATTATAAAATCAAATTTTAAAAACATTGAACGTTTCATTTATTAATTTTTATATGGTCCCGTGATGAGTAAGCTTTTTGCATTACAGATGGATAGACTTGTCTTTCGAATGTCAAAGTCTAAAAAAAATGCCTAGTTTGGATTATTGTAGAAAGGAATAAGGTATAATGCATTTTTTCTAGGCTCAAACTATAAAAATTTTAATATATGCAATTGAATTAAGATTAAAAATTTAAAATGGTGAATACTAGGGGTCGCCTGCCACTGAGGGTTTCCTTATCACAGGGCTATAATTTGACGGCTCTTTTATCGATGCATAAAACTGTCCATTTTAGTATGTTGGAAACGTAATATATTAAAGATTCTGATTTAAATCGAATAGATCGTATCTCCCGATTTATTCAGATGGCAATCTCCAACCCCATCACGGCATCTGGTCACATGTTACGCCTGACTTGCGTCACTCGAGCCTCATGCTACGAGGAATCCAATCGGCGATGCTATCATGATTTACACTCTTGGATGATCGCGAATCGAAGACCTGGCCCCGGCGTTACCTCGGATAAATGTCAGTCGTAGAAGAAAAAATATTCAATGTGGAGATGTTCCAAACAACTTCCTATATTATTTTTACAACTTTACCCTTGGAACAATAAGGTATCATATGGTCCCTTTAGAGGTAAAACTCAATAACCACAATATTCCCCAGATCTGGCCCCCTGCGACTTTTTCTTGTTCCCGAAACTCAAGACGCCCATGAAAGGACGACGCTACGCTACGATTGAGGAGATAAAGACGCCATCGAAGAAGGAGCTCAACAAGATCATAAAAATTATTTTTTGAAGTGCTTCGAGGATTGTAAAAAACGTTGGCACAAGTTTATAATATCTGGTAGGGGTTACTTTGAAGGGGACAACATAGATATTCATGAATATATCAATAATTTTTGAAAAAATACAAAATTCGCGATACAACTGTTTTCTTTTTTAACAAAGTAGTATTTAAGAAGAGGAATACCTTATTTTATAGAGCCACGATATACGTTTACCGTATTTTCATAGGAATAAGTGGAGTAAACTCATTGCCACATATTTCATTATCGTAATACAGACAGTAATACTGAATAGACAATATATTGTAAATTCGGGTGCAAATACTTCGAAGTGAGAGTACCTACTAATGTATGCGTAATTAACTTAAAGTGCTTTAATTAACCGTTGCATATACTCTATTACCTATCTACCTATAACTCAATATTATATTACCAAAGAACAGAATCAGTAATATTTATATAAATAGATATTAATCTATAGATATGCTTATACGAAATTGATCAATTAAAATCTTCTTCATTTAAATTTATTTAATATTGTATAATCTACATCTACCTAGTTAATGAAATCTGCTTTGTAGGTTTCTGTGAAAATTTAAAAAAAGGGTAAAAGGGAAGGGGGGGAAATGTCGCCTATGTCACCCGCCGGGTCCTAAAGAATAAGTTTCCAAATTTTGAGTCCGATCAGTCGAATAAAACAGATTTTCATTGAAAACATATCAGGGGGAGGGTTAAATATAAAAAAGGAGAAGGAAACGTCGTCTATGTTACCCGCCAGGACCTAAAAAATAAGTTTCCAAATCTTGTGTCCGATCGATCGAACGGTACAGATTTGCATTAAAATATATCAGGGTTTGAGGAAGAGGTAAAAGGGGAGGGTGTAAAGGGTACATATGCGATCCACCGGGTCCTAAAGAATAAGTTTCCAAATTTTGAGTCCGATCGGTCGAACGGTACAGATTTGCATTGAAAATATATTGTGGAGAGGGGACGGGGTAAAAAGGGAGGAAGGAAATGTCGCCTATGTTACCCGCTGGGTCCTAAAGCATAGGTATACAAAATTTGAGGCGAATCGGAAAAATTGTGTAGATGTGTATAGATAACACACAGACAGACAGAAAGACATGAGTTTTATAGGTATTGGTGACATTTCAAAGATAGCCCAAACATTTTTTATCCTTAGTTTTTTTATGTTTATCGAACATTGTCTTAGCACTTTCATATGCTACAAATAAACTTTTTTTAAACTTATACGTTTCAATTTATTTAATACGTTTACAGTTTGATGAAATGATTTGAAAAATAAATTGTGTTTTATTCCATGTTTATGAAATTAATATATCGCTGTATAACATCTAGAGAATTTATTTTATGCATATTTAAACTCTTCGTTCGCTTGCAAATGTTATGTAATATGAATGTATTTATAGATGAATAAAAACAATTTTTATTCTCGTCTCATAATGCTGGGACGCTCTCTAAAAATATGAATAAAGTTATAGACGAGTTCATTCGAGATTTGAATTCGATTCAAACTTAGTTCGATATGACAATGCTCCAGTTTATATAGAATTTCCTTAAAAATAAGTTTTTTCATCCTTTTTTTCAATTTGTTTTCTGGGTACGATGCTAAATCAAAATTCACATATTTCGCAAGGTAGGTACTTTCATTGGATAGATACTTCGCTCGGATAGGAATCTTTTCAATCGCTAAGTAATCACTATCAGTTACACAACTACTCTCCTATTCACTTTCATAGGGGCGTTACGAATATTATGTTCGCAATTGGTCTTTTCGCTCTTTGAGTTTGACATTTTAATGTCGTTAGATTCAACTGTGCAGGAAGGGGACTCCTAATTCACTTATTGGTGGATTACTTAGAGATTCCTTTGATTTGACTACTTGAGATATGTTTGTTGAGTAGCTTTTTATCCGTTTGGGGCTGTGTGTTCAATCCCGTGTTTGTTTGGTTCTGGTACGAGTTGTTCGTGGGAGATACTCTCAAGTACTTCCTTCAAATCGATGAAGATACCTATGCTACATACATACCCAAATTACTTTGTATAATGGTGGATGTTTTGCGGTTGCGTCTTGTGTACATATTCCCCCGGTGAACCGAATTGATTCTCATTTATTGTAGAGTTGGCTTTTGTGATTGAATTAAGTCACTTTTTGGCTGCTTATTCAAAAAATTTATATATTTTAGATAAATAGTGTATTACTTAATTCTTATTGTTTGTTCAATTGGATTACACTACCAATATGATTCTAAGTGATTATCATAAAAATAAAATATTTCTGAGGGGGTTTTTCGGATTCAGCAGGATTCTGCTACAACTTTGATAAGAATTCTTATATTTGTTAATTCTTAATTATATAATACAATATGTAATATTATGAAGTTGTTAAAAACGCAAGCATTGAGGATTCGACTGTCTAATAATAGTGAACCGGCAGACGAATGTCAAGCAGACTAAACTACTACGGCGATTTTAGGAGTGTAGCCTCGGTAGTAATTGCGATCTTCGACTTCCGTGTCCCGCCATTAAAAAAGAAGATTTGTTTTAAGTGTGACATAACGCGGATGTGGTTAGTCATCCAAAACTTGAACGAGGGTTATGGAAAAATAAAATAATTTACGACTAAATTTAAAATCCGAGGATTCAGACAGTTTACGGGGTCATGCCATTTGGAAATTACGTGTCGAACAGTAAACACGGCGTGCATATAACTAGACGTTTGCGTGTCGCTTAGTGACACTAGAGGGGTGGAAATACTGCACGAATCCAGGCTGAACCGTGGCTATAACGTGTTGTGTATAAAAATATCCTTGGTAACTTGTTTATCATAATCGTCACCATATTTGATTTTTACTCCCTTTCTTTTAACTCGTAGCGCCTGCTTGCTTGCCTGTCTGGCGAAAAATCTTTGGATCGATTTTAAACCTTTTTCCGTGATCAAATCGAGCTGAAACTTTGCAGGCAGACTCGTGGCGGCGATAAAAATGATCTGACAAATTTTCGTTTTAAAAAATTAATAATTATAGTATAATTTTTGATTTTAAGAAATTTTTTACGGTTTATTCAAATTGGAATCTTTCTATATGAGTAATTAGCCCGACGCGTGTGTAGACTCGAAACCTGATTCAAAGCGAAAGGGAGTATCGTAAAAACTTGGTTTTTGTGGGTAAGTTTTTTTCTCGTACCTTATTCACGCAACAGACTTTGGTCATGATGTTGGTTATTGTCACTTTATTTACTCCAGCCTGGAAAAACGCTATATTCATTTTTATTTTTTTTCTTTATTTATTTATTTTTTTAAATAGAGATGTGAACACGGAATTCGTATCACATCAATATTCTTACTATTTTCAAATTAAGCTAAACGCTTGTGCTATGAAAATAGGACTAACTTGCTTGTCTGGAGTGAGATTCGAACCTGCGACCTTTGGATCACGAGGCGATATTGCCTCAAGTTCCTCAGCTATCATTTTCTCCTTAATCCTGGGCACTGTTTTCCAGCAATTTTTCAATGCAATTGAAAGCTTATTGTTTTACTTATTTTTATATCTTTTTTATTTATTTACCGTAAAATCTTCATTCGTAATTTTCCACGTCTAGCTCATTTTGAGCTGTCACCTCATATTCAAGTCACATAATCAACTTCATCACTATCTATCATCACTTCATGTATCCATTCCATAACATAATAGCGAGAATACAAAGCATCTTACCATTGGCATTGGCAAAAAATCACATTTTTTTATGTTGCAAGCTGTTATTGAGTAGTTTGTTGGTGTAGTGGTCATGGCGCTCGCCTGGTGATCTGGTGATCGGTGATTCGAGTCCTATTCCAGAACGCCAGCAAGTTATTCGTATTTTCATAGCACAGGTTTTTGGCTTAGTTTGAAAATAGTAATTTTATTGATGCAACACATATTCCGTGCTCGCATCTCTTTTTTAAAAAAAAAAAATGTGATAAAAATTTTATGATGGGGTAACAGGTGACTTTAAGCTAAGGGTACAAACAAAAACAAATTTGATATATCAAATTTTGATAAACGACGGATTTAATGATTAATTTGTTAATTTGACTTAATTGATTCATGTATTATCATCATGTATTGTCATGTGTGCAAAATTTCAGCTCGATCAGACATTGAGAAGCGGGTGAAATATCAATTATAAGATTCCGTCCAGACAGACAAACAGGTGAAACTAATATAATCGTGGTAAAAACAAGCCTAAAACAGATAATACTTGATAGAAAACTTAATTAATGTATGAAAAATTAATTATTTAAAAATATAAAAAAATCTTTGTGTGTTTCCCTTTTCCCTGAAAAGACTTTCGTTAGTCATAAAGAAAATAGGCGATACAACTAAAATATTTAATATTTTGCAGAACCCCCAAAAAAATTTTTTTTATTATTTGAAGAAGTAGGTTATTTTATCCTCAACACTAATGTAATTTTTTGTCCAGGGGTGTAGATATATACATACGTATTGTTAACTCACCAGAAATCGAACCCGGAACCCTTGGTATTAGAAGTCAGGATTCTCACTAGACTACAAGAGCAACCTTTATTTTATTCATTTGGTGAAATGTTAAAATTTATTTATTTCGTGTAATTTTATACACATAAATAAAGGTAGTTGCTTTAACAATTTTGTTTGTTTGACGATTTTTTTCTAAAAATCCTCATTTATTTATCAAAAAAGTTTCAAAACACATCACAGATTCGACTCGCAGTGAGATCCGAATTATTAAAAAAGTTATGTTAACAAACATTGTATTATGTAAGCCACATTTATTGTTTTTAACATCTATAATTTTCTTACTAACTAACTAACAGGCAGAGTAGTGTGTAGGCAGAGAGGATAAAACGCAATATTCTTCAATATTGTCACACAACTTTTGCTTCGGCTATGTACATACATCTACTCATACAATATTTCTAGTATCTGATCGCGCCAGGTCTTTCGCAGACGCCCTCTATTCCTGTTGCCTTCAACACTCGCCTCATATATTTTCTTTACCATCCTTTCCTTGCTCATACGTTCCATTGTAATTTTAATGTGTAACGTGTGGAACTTTAAAATTTTGTAGTAATTTTAAAATTTTATGCACTTTCCGTCTATAATTTTCGATACCACTATTGGTATTTAGTTTAATTCTGTAATTAATAAAGTTTTTTGCGTCCGTCCAGAAGAAGATATAGTACTATCGAAACTGTAGACGTTAAATACAATCAACGTGGTTTACACAAATATTGTTTTTTAGTTAATAAAAAGTTCCAAACACAAAGATGACGCTTATAAACATAAAAATAATTATAATTAAACTAGCTAACATAGTTTACACCACTAAAATTTATTTGGTAAAAGCAACCGGTTTCGGAAACGACGTTCCTTCATCAGGGTATACCCAATACTAATTGAACTTTACAAAAATTAAAAACAATCATACTTAAGTGTTAAGTGTCCAAATGGGGGTAAATAGTGGGGGGTGCGAAAGAAACAGGTGATAGGGTGAAAGGGAACATATTCAAAATAGGACTGTAAGTTAAATTTTTTTGGTTGTTAATAATAGATTCTACAGTTTTTCTATAGTTTTTTTTTGGTTGTTAATAATAGATTAACTTACAGTCCTATTTTGAATATGTTCCCTTTCACCCTATCACCTGTTTCTTTCGCACCCCCCACTATTTACCCCCATTTGGACACTTAACACTTAAGTATGATTGTTTTTAATTTTTGTAAAGTTCAATAATTAGTATTGGGTATACCCTGATGAAGGAACGTCGTTTCCGAAACCGGTTGGTTTTACCAAATAAATTTTAGTGGTGTAAACTAAGTTAACTAGTTTAATTATATTCATAATGAATAACCACACAGTAATAGCAAAATACAACAGTATAAAAATAATTAAAAAATACTTACAATACACAGGTATTGTGCTCACGTTTATTTTAACGCTACTGTATGTAAGACGCAGGTACGCACTGCATGTGTGTGAGTGTGCAGTGACGTGTAAAAAAATTGTACCACAGAGGTCGTAAATTTCGGACAAAAGATAGGTTAGTAGACGGTGGGGAGCAACAAACCCTCCAGGCGGGGGTGGGGCGACCTGGGGGGGAGGGGGGAGGGGGGCGGCAACAGCCGTACCTCGTCCGACATATCGATCCGCCCACCACGTGGTTGCGTATTTTGTTTCAACCTCGTTTCAACTGTTTCGTTCAGTGTTGCTTGCATTAAATATAGCGCAGACAAGAATAAAATGCCAAGTTTTATTTTTATTGTGGGGGCTTTTTATCGTGGTTGATAAAGTTTTACTGGTATATTTTAGATGTCCATGAATCACTTATTTAGTGGAATTTATTTTATAGATAACGCATGAAGTAGATTATTATTTGCGAATGGGAGTTTCTGAATTTTTCTGAAAATATTCTCAAAATACATACTTGGTAATAAATAATAAAGAGCTAATCAAGATGTGTATTAAAGATATCTCACAGAGACAAAATTATTTTTTATATGAGAAAGTAGATATGTATAAAAATTTTAAAAGTTGTACATATTCACGCATGTGAAACAAGGTAAGCAAGTTAAACATATATAAAACTTCCAAAAATTTTATATATGTGGTAGTCTATCATGTTGTGTAAAATGGTCACTTAAGCCAGCCGTACGATAGGATGTAAGCCCTATGAACACCCCAAAAGACTTCCGTATCAACTTTCCCATATAAAAAATAGTTTTGCCTCTATGAGACTTCTATAATATCGAGGGTCCTCAGCCAAAAAGGCGTTTGCGATTATTTGGAATATTTGAAAAAAAGAGAGCAAAAGAAAGTTCTGTCAATCTGATTTTATCTATACTTTTTTTTAATAATAAGCGATTTCTATATTTGTTTATC
The DNA here is from genome assembly GCA_016648135.1 of Agrypnia vestita. Taxonomy (NCBI): domain Eukaryota; kingdom Metazoa; phylum Arthropoda; class Insecta; order Trichoptera; family Phryganeidae; genus Agrypnia; species Agrypnia vestita. Next base: position 13,452 of record JADDOH010003845.1, read on the forward strand.
CAAAACAAATATGGAAATCGTTTAGTGAGACTAGAAATACTGACAAATTCAGAGTGACAAAACTTTATTTTGATCTCCTGTAAAGTTCGAAATAATCACTAATGAACTTAATACATATCTTAATATTAAGATGTTCCCCCATGCATAAAATCCAGTATTCTGTTCTTGAAAATTTTTAATTCAAAATTATAGTGTATTCCCACTTTGGGAATATGGGGTTGTTTTAGAAAAATACTGTTCTCGTATTATTTGCACAATGCGTGTTGCGGACCGCCCCTAGCTACCGTGACCTTGGTACTGTAAGAAGACAGTAAAAAGAAGAGCGCGCGCCCATGCACTCTTATCTTTATATATAACAACCCCCCCTACCCTCCCTAACCTAACCTAACCTAACCTAACCTAACCTAACCCCCCTTCCCCTCCTGGGCCAGGGTAGCCAGCCTCAAAACGCCACAAAAATATTCTGAATAAATAGTTAATTTTTTATAGCGCTGTTTAATTATGTAGATCATCTCAAGGGCACTACTAATTTAATTGTGTGTAGCTTGGTCTTCAGTCCTTTGCTGAAAGCGTTAAAGCTCTGAGCTCCATACATCAGCGACTAGACTATTCCACGGGATCCAACCTGTCATACTAAAAGCGGTTTCACACTAGACAGCTCTGTTGGCACTGCTAAGTTCTAGTTAAGTGTTGACGTGTTGTGGTGCTCCAGACCTCAGTGTGGTGTTTCTCCCCGTTGATAACTTCTTGTGACTTTAGCTGTTATATGCTGTATAACACTTATAGTCATTTGCAGTATGTTGCCAAGTTGTTTAGAGCTTTGTAAGCTCATCAGACATAGCTTATAGTCCACTCTTTGCGGGCATTTAAGCCAATGCAACTATTTGATAAGTGTTTTATTAGCACCAAAAATTTATTAGTCAGCTGCATTAAAAACCGTTTTACTGCGTACCGTCGATATAGCAACGCATTAGAAGTGCGCGTTAACTGTGTAGCGTCGATATATCCTTTTTAATTCATCATTAGTAAAAATTATTTATTACCGCTCATAAGATGTCAAGTAGTGATGATGAATACACTTGTGTAACATTGAGTGAAAATCTTTCTCCTAATGAAAGTAGTGACAGTGACGATAAAATAAGAATGTCTACGAATCGAAGAATGCGCATTTGTAAGCAAGGAGTGCATGGAATTTGTGTGGGGATACATATTTGCAAATAATTTTCTTAAATAATCTCCATCGTTTGTTTATTTCATAAATATAAATAAATAAAATTAAAGTAACTTTTTTGTTTTATTTGGATAGTTTGATATATCCCCTATACATAACTTAAAGAATTACGAAAATCCCCCTATATTTGATAAAAATATTGAAATTTTTGTGAACACTTAATTAAACATAATTAAAAAAAAAAAATCTCAACTAGGCGTAGCCTGTGCTAGAGTAGCTAATTGTATACGTTTTATTTGTTATAGTTTGTCAACACTAATGATTTTATTTAACGAATAATTCTATTCAAAGATTATTCTTGTGGTTTTGTACGGTTGGAGGACGAAGTATGTACGTGAAGAATTGCCACACATCTGGTGGAGGGTAAAGCACTGATTGAAAACCAAGCAATTGCGTAATGGTGAAAATAACATTTTTTTAAATTTACAATTGACCGTCAAATTGACGGCAGCGGTCTTTCTAGGTTTAACGCAGCATATATATATAAAAATTACATGAATATCTAATTTCAACTACAAATGTCAAGCTCAGATATATTAAAGTTACAAGAGTTCAACCACACTTAAGGTTATGATAAGGGAAAAATGCGTAAATTTAAAAAATTTACTCAATTTTTGCACACTATGCGAAAAATGGTCACGGTTAAACAATCTATGAAATGGATATTTTTTTTTTATTTTCATTTATTGGTTTTCTTACAGCCATATAATTAATCAATCTTGAAAAAAACAATAATTGATGTACAGAGTTTTGGGCCAATTACAAGAAAACACATATATACAATCGATAAAAAATAAGAAAAAACATGTCCAATAGTGAGTTTGTGTGAGTGTGTGTATTTGTGTGTTTATTTATTTATTTTGTTTTGGGAAAAGTTAACAGCAAAACAATCTTAAAAATTTTACACTGAATTTAAAAATTTACTTTAACATACATTAATAGCGAATGGAGAGGGTGGAGGGGAATGTGGGACAGGAGTAGAAGGGAAGATATAATGTACAAATTAGTTTGGGTGCGGTAGTGTAGATATTGTTTGTTTTATGTTTCTTATTGTTGCGTTGAAAATGTCAATGTGGTGATAGTTTGTGTTAAATGAATTTGTGGATCTGTACATAAAGTATTTTAAATTTAAATTTAAATTTAAAGTAAAATATTTTGGCATTCCATTAGTCCAGAGGTGAAATTACAAATTTTTTTGTAGATCAAAATCGTAACTCACATCTGTGGGCAAAAGGAACAACTGAATGAGTCTGTAAATGCTGATTTTCAGGAGAGCCAAAGAAAAATTTAGTTTGCTTGCAAAATATCTCATAAAACCTTTGTTATTTTTATCTTATTTTTATACGAATTGTTTGGTTTTTCTCACAAAAACATTGAACCATGTTAACTCATTTTATTGTTTCTAGCCAAATTTTTCAAATAAATAATTAATCATGTCATTTATACTTTTTCAAAAAATTTGAAAATAGTCGCATATTATTTTATTTTCTGATTCATTTAATTTTTCCTCGCTAGACACGTATCTAAAGAACAACTCTGCATACTTGATTTTATTGACTTATTCTGTTGTTCCTTTCGCCCACAGATATACAGGGAGTAACAGAACTTGTCCATAATACCTTACAGGTAGATTCCTTCCTTGATTGTGAGTCGAAAATGCTCAAGCAACCATGGCCTAATTATCAATAGTTAAGGGAATATGCGATGTCAATGTTTCCATTTTTTCAATATTTCTGACTTATTTTTTGCAAAACGTTTGGCTATCATTACATAAATTTAAAAATATATAGTTTAATTTATTGTAGGCTTTGATAATAAAATGTAATATTATTAAAATACTCAGCCTTACATATTTATAATAATGAAAAGCCAACAGCAACCTGTATTTAATACCCTTAAATATTAATTAAATTTCTTAATACACATGGTCAGTTTCCGAGGGTTTAATATTTTCTCTATTATTCAGCAAATTTCAATTCAACATGTATGGGTAACAAAATATATTACAAAAATAATAAATTCAGAAAACGTCAAAAAACTAAACACTTCCTTTTTTGTGTAATACAATGGATTTATTTTAAGTTTTGAGTTTAAAATTGTTTAAATATTTTTTCAAAATTCTCTTTCTTCTTGTGTAGGTCCGGTTTTCAACTGAAATATTGGCGATTGTAAGTTTCGTTGCACTTGCAGTTGTAGTTGTAGTTGTGAACAGTACAAGTCGATTTTTTACCCACGGCACTTAACACTCGGTCACTGACGTATATGTTGCTAATATATGTTTTTATTATTAAAATACATTAATTTTTTTTTATTATTTTATGGATATATTATGAAATAAAAACACACGCTGGTGAAGAAAATACTTTTTTCTTAAAAGCGCAAAGTTTATTTTTATTATATTAATATAATGGATTACCACCAAGAAAAGTCAGAAACTTTTAAAAAAGTTTTTATAATAATTATAATATGTTTAATTTACAACACACTTCGTGCAGTGTACATAACCGATAGTATGCTTCACTAACGTCAGGTGTGTTATTTGATTACTGTCTAACGAGAAGCGGTTATATAACTATGTCTCTTTCTGTCTCTTTTTCGTGTGGATATCGCTAATGCACACATTGATATATATCGGTATACAACGCATTCTTGAAGTTCCATAACCAATATATCCGTGAACATTTCGAACAATTCCTCCAAAACCTCTTCTGTTTCCAATTTTAACTTTAAAATGGAACACAGAATCCGATCTTTTTTGGATGTCCCATGATGTGACAAAAGTCTTTCGTCGTCTTTCGAATTTTTTTTTCTCTTCATATCTGAATCAATCATTTATCTTTATTGACCCTGTACCTAGTTTATTTATTTACTCGTCTGTAAATAAACATTACAAATAACTGATTTCATTCTGTAAATGTTTCCTCTATACATTTTTTTTCAATTCAAGACACTTTTTCATAATTCATTTAAACTTCGTAGTCCGCGACTCTCTCTAAAAATCCGCATACACATACACAAACAACTTATCCGAAATTCCATTATTTGCGAGTCTATCTTCTGAGACATTTTATCTTGAATGTATAAGTCTTACGACACAATATTTACTGTGTATGAATATGTTTGAGTAGCTTGTTGGTCTTGTGGTTACCACTTTCGCCTCGTGATCCAAAGGTCGCGGGTTCGAATCTCACTCCAGACCAGCAAGTTGGTCCTATTTTCATAGCACAAGCGTTTAGCTTAATTTGAAAATAGTAATAATATTGATGTGACACGAATTCCGTGTTCGCATCTCTATTGAAAAAAAAATGTTTTGAGATTAATTTAAAAGTATGCAAGTTTTACTAACCTAGTGTGATGTCGAAGATTGGTGTTTCAAGGTAGCGTGTTGGTGTATGGTTATGACTCTCACCTAGTGATCTAGTTAGTGGTCGATGGTTCAAGCCTCATTCCTGAACACCAGCAAGTTAGTCCTATTTTCATGGTACAGGCGTTTAGATTAATTTAAAAATAGTAAGTATATTAATGCGACTCGTATTCCGTGCTCGTAACCCCCTTTAAAATTTATATATATTATATGTACTCGTATTTAAAATTATTACGAGTGATTCATTTTCTACATTTGCATTTATTGTTTCAAAGGTAAGTTTATAGAACTCCATAATCACAGATATGCAAATAAAAACACTTGTTTTTTAAGTTCTACCTTTTTAATTTTCGCCTTATGAGGGCATTATCAATCTCGGAGATTGATAAGACACAATAAGGCAAAACGCTTCCCAGAAAATTAAAAAGGTAGAACTTAAAAACAAGTGTTTTTATTTCAATATGTGTTATTATGGAGTTCTATAAACCTACCTGTGAAACAATATTTTTTTAAATTCTTTTGCTATTACTGGCTGATAATTATATTTTTAGGGCATTTTATTTTTAGAATTTTGTAAACAAACTAACTACGACTAGTGATATTAATTTATCATTTTCAATCCCCTTATGTGGGCATTATCAATCTATGTGATAGATAATGACTTCATAAGGCGGTACGCTCTCAGAAAATTAGTAGATCTAAAAAAACAAGTGTTATTTCCATATATGTTCTACATTTGTCTTAAATAATTCGAATCGTTCTAATATATAGCCGTATCTTAATTTTTCTATTTAAAGATTTTTTACCTACTATATTTGTCTTTCTTATTAAACACTTTGATGTACACATGATCTTAAATAAGACGGTTAAAATATTTGGCATACTACAAGAAAAACGGCGTAGTTAAAATGGTTTCTGGAAATTTCAAAATAATTTTTATTTAACAACTTTCAATTAGAAAATAATATGAAAACCTCGATCCACAAAACATCCAGATATTATTTTACTGTGTTACTAAACTGTGTTGTATAAATACTTTCATTGTATAATTAAATAATGTTACATCACTATAAAGTTTTATCCATTCATAAAAAGTGAATAAAGAAATGTTTTCGTTAAGTGGCCAAAAAGTGAATTTCTACTGAAAATAGGCATAACTTTGATCTTGAAAAATTTATGTTTATGAGTCGACCTTTTCTATTACCGATATATATGTATTGACCTTTAGATCTTTATAAATCGACCTTTAGACAGAAAAGTATCATCAACCTTTAAACTCTTCAAACAAACTGTTCGCCTTCCATAACTTGATTATCCTCCTTCAAACTTGCATATTTTCAAATTCATTAAAATTATTAATTGATAACTTGTCTCAATCCTTGAGACAGTCCAGAGACTTCGTTAATTGTTTCAAATTATTTTTTTAATTTATTTTTTTTCTCTTTTTACAATCAATATTTCACTTTCATCTGCATTTACTTATGATATAATTTAATCAAAATATATAATATAATTTAATCAAAAATTTTGATACAATTTATGTTGGATATTTCATCAATATTAATTTTCTGTACTGTAATGTTTTGACAAATGTAGATTCAGGATAAGTCGGTCTGAATCAACAAACTTTAAGCAACTTCGGAATCGGACCAAACAGTACAAGAAAATTTTACCATCAAAATTAATAACCTGCGTTATCGATCGCTCTCAACAGTTAAACAAAATTATTTACGGTCAATTTATAGCAAGATGAGAATCTTTGAAATTATTTAAAATATCTGAAGAATGTATTTTAAATATTTAACTTTTAAATTTATCAAGAAAGTTACACTGAAAGAAGAAAGCTTCTGTTCCTTTGAGACTAAATGGAAACCCTAAAATTTCTATAGTAAGGAAAATATTGGGGAAAAAACGAGTTTGAGTGTTTGGAAACCAAGGTGAATTGAAAGGAGGGTGAATATAGGATACAATGTAAATGGTGACCTGAATGCTATTCAGTTGCTAGGCCAATTGGAATCTTTCGTACGAAGCTAGACTAACGGTGTATAATGGTGTTCCTGGTGCCAACGTGAAAGTGAAGCCTAGATTTGTCAAAAAAGAACGAAAGTAAACTAAACGCTGAAGAAATGTGGTCGCTCGGGTACATGTATATGTTTAAAATCTTTGTACAATAGAGTGAAGAATTAATAAATTTGGACTGTAGTGTAATTGGTATGTTGAAGAAATGAATTAGTTGTATGGAGAGGATGACGAAAATATAATATACGAGGTTAAAGGTATCAGGAACCGAAAAAGTTAAACGGCCCTGTTAGAAACTTAAATAACTGAAGAACGTGAAAAGATGTATTAATGTACCGGGATGTAAGAGTGTGACATTCTATCCTCTGTTCCTACCATAGCGAAGACATGACGTGACGGTTAGTTGTTTATTTAGTAACAGAAATATGTTATACAGGGTTATTTGTAAAACATTAATAACCTCGCAGGACTATAATCCTGCTTTAATAATGAGTCTAAAATTCCAAGCAAACATAACCTAATCAATAATTGTGGAGGTATGCCCCATCTGAGTTTGCATTTTTATTCAATATTTCTGACTTATTTTTGAAAAACGTTGGACTCTCATTACAGTAACTTACATCAAATATGAAAAATTCATTCCTTTAAATACAAGTCAAATAAAATAATAAAAATCTTCCGTTCCTATTTGGAATTTCTGTAGGAATTTCTGAAGAATTTCTTCAGTTTTAATCATTTTATTTAACTTGTATTGAATGAATAAGGTACTGTAATGATAGTTCAACGTTTTGTAAAAAATAAGTCAGAAATATATGGAAAAAAATACAATATTTGATATTGCATAACTCGATAATTATTTTCGGCTCATAATCAAGGTCCAGTAATATAGTCCAGAGATGTTATTAATGTTTTCCAAATAAACTTGTGTACAGCAATGATGAGAAGTGCCATATTTATATATTCATTTTATACGGGGCATTGTTGATTTGTTCCAAACTACATTAAACACGTACTAGGCACGCTGCCAAATACTATCACAATTTTACAAAAGTACTAGTTAGCAGAAAGTCGAAGTTTTTTGCAACATAACATCCAACTATCGTTATACTAACAGTACAAAACTCCCTAATGGCAATCAAAATCAAATCACTATATTTTTGCCATATGGTGTAAATCGAAGCCATTCAAAATCAAATTGTATTCCTCTTTAATATCATTGAATGTTTTGGCAGGCACTTCGTGGTGCAATATTTTATTTTAAAATATGATTTTTGAACTACACACACAATATGAATTATTAATTAAGTTTCGAGAGGAGCAGTCCCTCTCATCGTCAAGTATTAAAAACTGACAATGAAGGGAACTGCTTCTCTTGAAAGTAATTTAGTAATAAATAACTTATATTCTGTTTGTAGAAAAAAAAAATTTTGTATTCCTTTTTTTTATATATCACTCTTATTTGTGTATCTAATAGTTGTGCTTATTCGGTTATGCTATGAGAAGCTATGCGATGTTTATTTTATTTACGCCAAAGAAGTATAACTTCTAACGCGCATTCTCAAGTACACGCATTCATTTTTTTTTAATTTCCGTATAAATTGTCTCGTTCAAATCATAATTTTTTGTTTCTTTTGTTTCAGATAATCGGCGTCATTTCTGTGTTCTTCATCTGCGTCAGCATCCTCTCGTTTTGTCTGAAAACTCATCCAGACATGAGGGTGCCGGTCATCAGAAACCTCACGGTGAAGACGGCCAACCAGAGCAGGGGCTGGGTGCTGGACAAGACGCAGACCAACGCGCACGTGGCCTTCTTCTACATCGAGTGCGTCTGCAACGCCTGGTTCACCTTGGAGATACTCATCAGATTCATATCCTCCCCCAACAAGTGCGAGTTCATCAAGTCCTCGGTGAACGTGATAGACTATATCGCGACGCTGAGCTTCTACATAGACCTGATCTTGCAGAAGTTCGCTTCTCACGTTGAGAACGCGGATATCTTAGAATTCTTTTCGATTATTAGGATAATGAGGTTGTTCAAACTGACGAGGCACTCTTCGGGGCTGAAGATTCTGATTCAGACGTTCAGAGCCTCCGCCAAGGAGCTGACGCTTCTGGTGTTCTTCCTGGTGCTCGGCATTGTGATATTCGCCAGCCTGGTGTACTACGCGGAGAGGATCCAGGCCAACCCCCACAACGACTTCAACAGCATCCCTCTCGGCCTGTGGTGGGCGCTGGTCACCATGACGACCGTGGGCTACGGAGATATGGCCCCCAAGACGTACGTGGGGATGTTTGTGGGCGCCCTGTGCGCGCTAGCTGGGGTACGTGATTTGATTTTTTATTAAATAATGAGCGTCTAATTACAAAACTAAATTTTAGACATTTTATGAAATATGAATAGCCAAATTTTGTTACAATGACCTATTTAATTACTTTAATTATTTCGAAATCCTTAATGTTCATTCCTCAAAATAGGTCTTCTTCAATGGCTATAAGTTTGTAACTTAGATCGCTCTAACGATACTTTGATACCTAGATCCGGTTACCCTTATTTAGAAGAACGATGCTTTTCAAAATCAAAAACTACCCTGAAAGGACTACAATTTCTAATGAAGGGAAATCCAACAGAATGTGAGACGACTACTTGACATTATTTAGAGAAATTAATTTGAGGCTGCTTCCAGAAATGATAAAGACGTTTGAGAAAAAGATGTACAAGAAAAATATTTTAAAGGTGGTGAAAGCCACTGGTATGCGTTTGTTGAAATTCCACATTCCGGTATTAAATTGTTACACTTATGCATTCAATTCTAGTAGTCAATAAAACCACAGTATACCCAGAACAGTAGTTTATCTCCGGCCTGTCGGCGAGTTATTAGCCTACTCTTGCATTGACGCTAGGGTTGTCACTTTATTTTTACTCCCTTTCTTTTAACTCGTAGCGTCTGAGATTCCGACGCATAAGGTAGACACGAAACCCGAAAATTTCTGTAATTAGTATACCTAGTTTCTGCACTTAAATTGCAAGAACGCTGATTAACATCAACGTAGACTTTTAAAAACTCACAGTCTTTGTGATAATCAACACACCTTTTTAGTAAAGCACCACAAACATAAAAAAGGCATTTTTTTCAGGAAGCGCATTTTTTTTCTAAAGCGGCGGCTGCGAGCGCGAATGGCACCGAAGGCACGGCCCTTACTGCCGCCGCCTTGTGCCCCCATATTCTATGTCAATGTGTGCGTCACAGTGCGTGCGTACACGGCGCCGAGCACGCACGCACACATTCTAATGGGTAGCGGCCAGTTTGTATGAAGACGTATTACTGTTCTTAGTATACTGTGATAAAACTTTCAAAAGCAGAATGGAAACAAATTACTCATACGCATCCGGCATTCGCATGTGGAAACTGAGATTGAATAAATCGTTAACGAGAAAAAAAAGTCAAACTACATTTCCAAATTTCGAAGACCGTTGTACTTTAGGAAATAAAGCAATTTTCTTTAATTATGACATATTAAAAGTCTGACGAATCGGGCGAAACGATCCTTTATTGTCGGAAAACTTCTAGAATATCCTAATGTCGGGGAAACACGCCAACGGCAACTTGTGTTCGGAAGTTGCCCCTAACATTTTTCGGGCGGTAAACTTGACGTAAAACTCGGCATTTCACCCCTCAGACTCGAGTTACATTTCTGCATATTTATTCCGTGTAACGCAGGCGCTTATCGTAAATTAAAATAAAAGCACATTTTATTAAAACAAGGGGAAGCTGAGTATTCCATTTTGGGTAAGGTCGCCGGATCTCTGAAAACATCAGTTTCTGAGCATTTTTGCTCCCTTTATATTAACTCGTGGCTTCTGTTTGGTTGCTGGCTTGCCGTCAACAAAAACTTTGGATCGATTTTTAACCCTTTTCCCGTGATCCAATCGAGCTGAAACTTGGCAAGCAGACTCGTGGCGACGATCAAGAAGATCTATCGAATTTTCGTTTAAAAAAATTAATAATTTTAGTATAATTCCGGATTTTTAGAAATTTTATCGGTTTTTTCAAATTGGAATCATGAGAAAAGTTTCATTAGCAACGGCGCGGCGGCCCGATAACGTCGCGGAATATTTTCTTAATTTGAATTACTCCGTCGGTATAATAGGTACATCACTACGAATTTCGAAAATTTACAAAACAATTGGTTCGCAGATGACAGCAAAATTGGGTTTTTTGGGAAAAAACCATATACTAATTTATTTCTTTTAGATTTCTGCTTAGTTTTGAAGAATTCTACATTACTCAAATCTGATTCTGACTAAATCATTTGACGCTGGAAATTCATAAGGTACGATATTAATGATACTTGAATCTATCAAAATCTTGACATTTTAGAAATATATTAAATTTCTGTAAGTTTAGTGTTATGTTATATGTTTTAATTCGTCTTTAATTATTGTTATATTTTACAAAGAAAGGGAGTATAGTAAAAACTTGGTTTATATGGGTTACTTTTTTTCCGACCGAGCTCGTCGGCTACAGAATCTGTTATGCGGCTTCGCTCTCCGTAAACTATTGTCAACAAAGCTGGTGTCACGGATTCTTGAAATTTAAATCACCAACATTTGTATGAAGGAAACTTACATGCCAGCATTTATATGACAAAACATTTATACGAATGGAAATTTATAAGCAAATGCTCGTATGTGTATTTTGTAAACCAAAATAAATTACCAGATGTTTTGTACCTAGAATGGTTCGTAAATGCGTTTTATTTATTTTTCTGTTTAGTTTTCCGGGATATTCTACCGAGTATATATAGCCTCTCTGGCCGACGTTTCGGATCCCATTGCAGGATCCGCCATCAGGGATGAGTCATCATGTGATGAGTATGTGTTGATGTCAAGTTTAAGTGGGTATTAGCTTACAATACCGTACCGAAAGCATATAAATAGGGATGATTGTCTAAAATTAAAAAACTCATGATTCCGGCGCTGCAAAATCCGATTATTATCCGGCAGACATTGATAGAACAGTGATACAATTCCATAAAATCTCATAATAGCACCTGTCTCCGACACAAATTACATTTACACATACACATCCTGCTTTCGACACGGTACTGCAAGACAGTACTTAACCTAACACAAACTAGGACTTCGGTACGGTATTGCAAGCCAATACTTAACGTTAACATCGATCACATCAGCCCTGATGATGGACCCTGCTATGGAATTGGAGACATTGGACAGAGAGGTCAGATGTACACGGCAGAATATCCCAGAAAACTACACACAAAATTCTGAACAGCCGTGAAAACCTGAGAATATTTTTATAGTTTTTGATTATTATTGGTCATAATAACAACTTCAGTACCTATCCGTCCAGAACAAAAGCTTCCAGCTTCTCTGTTGCTGGTATCGCTAGTCGCTAGCCAGGCCGCTTTTGCACGTACACCATCGGACCAGCGGACCTTTGGTCTATCCAAATTTAGTCCCCCAGTACATAGTTCCATACAGTTTTTACTGCTTCTTACGTTTTCTCTGAAAAATTTTAAATTAAGAAAATTGGTCCACTCAAATGCTTTATATGACTGTATGGACTTATTACATGTCTTCTTCAATAACATTGCAAAGTACGATTATCTTTAAATCATTTAATTCATTGTAAAATCTGTCAGTTACTTAGAACTTATGTTTAAAAAAAACTTTTTTTAAAATAAAAATTGTGTTCTTACTTAGTTAATTTAAAAACAATTAAAACCTTTATATTATGACGTAAACACCTTGCGTCTTGATTAAATAGCTGAAATCAGGAATATCGACCAAGATATTGATTTTTTTTACGAATTTAAAAATTTTGTTAATTAATTTCAAAATATATTAAACATCATAATGATATATTAATTAAATTATACGATTTTTCTATAAAGTAAATTGAATCGATCCTACGAATCATCTATTTTCTCGACAATAATGTGAACCCATAAAACACATCAAATCATTTTTTTATTTACGTATTTGTAAATGGTCACCCATATTGAGGCACTATATTACTATATATTAATATAGCTATGAAAATCATGGTAAAAATGAAAATCATTGAAAAATAAAATAAATATAATGTATGAAATTAATAAATAAAATCTATGAAAATCATAGAGCACGCCAAAGACACTTGGATTTGGGATAGTGAGGTGAGGATTAATTATTTTTAAAATTTATGTATGTCTATCATTAAAAAAGAAAATTTAAGTGGTTTATACAAAGTTATTTAATTAAAATTTATAAAAACATACTGTTTGGGAATTTGATTATCTTATTAATCATTCACCTTCGTACAGTAATTTACTGTTATTTTGGCCACTTTTAATAAATTAAATAATATGATCTAGTATTTCATACCTAGCAGGCGTATTGTCGCATAGTCCTTTTAATAGAGAAATTAATTATCATATTTTATACAGTCATAACTTTGTTGAAATGCTTTTAGTAGCACTGAATAAAATAATTAAGGATGATTAAATCAGATACATAGGTTTGGATGAATAAAGAAAAGAAAAATTTGAATCAATAGAAGTCCAAAAACTTCAATACTTCGGACATTTAATGAGACAGAAAATTATCAGACCTTGCATCTCATGATGCAGGGTAATATTTCTGGCTTTCAGGACCTTAGAAGAAGAAAGAGAACATTATGACTGAAGAGCGTAAGGCAATGGTTTGGCCACCATGTCGTTTCCGGACCGCAATAAAGAAAGTTACAGCCAACGTCCGTTGAGCGGATACGCCACGAAAAAAAGATGACTGGTGCCTTTACTAAAACAAAACAAGAGAGGGATAGTGTATCTAATGCAGCAGGGATGTTGCTAATATATTTATAGTTCGCTAGATGGAGACAGTGAACCAGCGAGGCTTTGCTCATCCTATAATCTAACCCACTTATTTTTGTTAGCGAGCACATCGACCATTTTTCGAGGAGATAAACAAATTGAAAGATTTTAATAAAAGATTTAGGGTGGTGAGATATTTTTTTTACTACACAACACACACTACGGAACCATGCTCCTGCAATCTGTTGTTGCGCAATCCACACTGCAGTATTACAACACAATATGATATTCAGACAAATTTTTAGTTAAATAAGCTATTGGCAACAAAAATAATTTTTTGTGAATATAAATAAATAATAAACATATTTTAAAAGTTATTTTGATTACTTGATTGAAAAGAGACTAGGTAAAACAATTGTGTACTTGCAATGTGAATCAAAAATTGGATCCTATTGTTGAAATCAAATTCCGCATTGGGCAAGCCTGTGCAACTGTATTCTCATTAAAAAGCTGGTCTGCAGTCATAATCTCAATCATGGATTATGAATGCGAATGGTCAGTTGTTCTCGATATTGTTTTATGAAATGAAAGTACCGATGCACACCGAAAAACCGATAAGGCGGCTCAAGGCATTCGAGATGCGGATCTACAGAAGAATTCTCAAAAAAAGTGGATACACAGAGTTATGAAAGAAGATGTTATTGTTCTGATGAATGAAGAAGAAGAAGTAATTAGTAAAATGAAAATCCGAAAGCTTCAATAGTTCGGACATGTGTTGAGACATCCAGAAAAGTACGAGATCTTACGCTCCATAATGCAGAGAAAGATTACCGGAAGTCAAAGTCCTGGAAGAGGAAGACATCATGGCTAAAGACGGTGGTTATGCCAGTCTTCTGTAGAGTCAGGCCACAGTAAATAATGTTATGATAACCAACATAACACCAACAATATGAGGAATAAGATTTTTAAAAACTATGTATATGTAATTTCGGAATTTATTGTATGCCTAATGTGCCACCGGCTAATTATTTCACGCTGTAGCGAACTTTATGGTATATGACAATGATTATTACCGTGTCATTGTTACGTCCTTCATAAGTTACATAGTACATAAACTGTATTAATATTGAAATGATGTGAAGTGTATTATTATGATAATGTCAATGAATAATTAGTGGTGTGTATTATTATTTATACAAATGTACATAAAATTGCAATTGATGTGTTACATCTTTCCTCTCACTTTCCTGCAATCTGTGGTAGTGATTTTATGAAAAAGGACGGAAATGCGTAACAAGAAATAAGACGCCGGGGAAACGCGCGCAATTTCATTTGAGCAATATGCGATGGAAAAAATCATCGTTTATAAATAAATCAATGTCCAGCAAGTGCCATCACAGCGAAGACGCACACTTCCAACAGCCAGCCTTTCTGATTTTGTATATATGTTACGTGGCTGGTGTCAAGCATATGGATGTTATTACACATCATATGCGACTACTCTAAGGCTCGCTCGTTTTTTTTAAAGTAATTTTGTACATCGAATATTTTCTGTTAGTGTCTATTAAAAAAATTAACCCATAAAAATCAAGTTTTTATTATAAATCCTTTATATGCGAGGTCTCGGTTTCCATCTTATTGTATTGGTTGTCATTTTCCAGAATAACAACCGGCTTTTGTTTCTAAGCATTTTTATTTAAAGAGATAAATTCTAAAGTGTCCATGATTTAAATAATTTTTGAATATTGCCAGAAAGTAGGCACTTGTGTTAATATCTCAGATAAGTTTACATTTTTATGTGCGCGTATTGTATATTTGACAAAAAAAATACATATGTGAAATATATTGTCATCGACATCAAGTCAATGTGCAAAATTTCAGCTCGATTAGATGACGGGAAATATATTAATTTTAACTTCCAAGATTTTTCCACGTTCACAGCGGTGAAGTTAGTATAAAGAATTTAAAAATAAATTAAGTTTATATCAAAAAACTCGTCCACGAATGCAATAATTATTTTATGATTTCTCCTCGGAACTGCAGAACTAAAAATAGTTCTGGGATATTTTTAGCCGCCATATTCTTAATCAAGTATAACCGTACTCCAAAGTGGCTGCTGCCACAGCTGACGCGTTCCTCACAGAATCTCCCAGACTGCGTTCGCTGTGCATCTCATAAATAGTAATTGAAATACATTATTGATTTATCGGAAGACTAAACCTTTGCTCTTTCTATTCCCGAGGAGATATATTGCCAATATTGGTTTGAACGGAAGGGCTTGATTTGAAATTATACGAAATCGAAACGATATTTGTAATCTAAATACATTTGAAAAATAACATATGACATACATATTAATGCTAGACAGGGTGATAAGTAATTGAAGTATTGCAATACGCAGAGAACAGGGACCCACCACACACCCAGAGTCGTTCTATGAACAATAGCTACCATATCGGCCCAACACTTTCGCCACCCATTTTCCGCATTTTTTAATGCTAAAGTGGCCGTACTCACCGCCCCGCCGACACTCATGGGAATGCGAGTGGGACGGGGAGGTGTCCACACAATACCTGACAATGACAATTGGAAGATACTTATCATCCATTAAGTGTGAATCGTAAATTACATATGTACAGGAAATGCTAAAGTACAAAATATGAATGCAAAGTCCATAGTGTCCATAGTAATAAGCATAAGGATAAAAACACAATATGTAAACATACATCTTAAGAGCCAGATTAATTAAAATGAATACAGAATTGCACCTTAGAGACAGTTATTAGAGTAACTCACTCCCTTCAGGAAAAAATTTAAATGAGATAACAAGCACAAACATCAAGGGACTCGCCAGTCCGGAGATTCACTGCCGGCAGATACAACCACGGTAATAATCCTAATTAAATTACGTTTATAGACATTTATATACGACGGAAATCGCAAGTGTAAAAAATAAAAAAACTAGTACACAGCAGTCACACCCCAGCAGGAGATCCCCTAATTTCCCAGCGGGAGACCCACACCCGAACTATGACTGATCTGATACGATCTGAAATACGACAAGTTATTGCAATATCCAGATTAATGCCGATTAGATTTTTTTATTATTTTACTTTTCTGGTTTGTTTCCAATAACACAGTTCTGCATCATAATGCTCCCGCCAATAAAAATATTCCATAATGTTTTGATGTATCCTGTATACGAATCTGTAGTCAGAAAGGCAGTTTTTGGTCAAATAAAAAACGTAGTGTTGTTTATGCTTTGGGTTTATGTTCGGTGAAAACTTTAATAACAAAAATAAAAAGCTGCATGCTCTCGAAGATACAACCTTGTATGTCAACAAGGAAAAACTGTGAGAGCGTGGCTATTCACGCTATCTTGCTTTTCTAGGCAGATGTTAAATGCTCACGCGGACCACGTATACCTGGCTCATGCTCACAGACCAAACATTTATCTTTCGTTCAAGTGCAATTAAGCTCAACAAAATGAATTACAAATAAGTTTATTTTACTAAAAAAATAAATAACCACACGAATTTCAAATTTCGTTTTATCTACTTTAATCTCATTTTTCTCAAAAATGGTACCTTACGGAATTTCATTTAATCGAATTCGAATTCAGCACTCCTGAAAAGATAGGAATCAGGCGAAATTTCTTAACGGAGCGAAACAGTGTAATTTTCAAAAATTATATTCTAGAATTATGAACGCTAATATAAAAGGCACATTACATAGCAGGATTATTTTCCTTTTATCGTTGTGTTTTGCTGATTTTTTTTCAATTTATCGAATAACAAGTTAAGTCAAACCATGTTTGCGTATTTTATAAGCATTGCCCCTATAATTCTCAATCACTGCAATCTGTATAGCACTTATGGTAACATTTTGTCGTATTCAGGTGCTGACGATAGCGCTGCCAGTTCCCGTCATAGTGTCCAACTTCGCCATGTACTACTCGCACACGCAGGCGAGAGCCAAGCTGCCCAAGAAGAGACGAAAAGTCCTGCCCGTGGAGCAGCCCAGAGGTCCCCGACTTCCAGGTATGTCTCGTCTCTTCACCATTCCAAAGTCAATCATGAAAGTGTGTTCAGACTATAAGTATATGAGTAGAATTACAAAATCCGCTCTGGACGAATTTTGAAAAATAATAATAGGTGTACCCATAAGTAATCAATTATTTTTGGTGTGGAATGTTTGCTTCAGTCAAGCTCAGTAAAGTGAACGTGTAAAGACGTGTTTTATACACAATATTATAATCCGTGGTCTTGTGACTTGTGACAATTAAATTTAAATTTTTTTGTTACTCTGTTTTAAAATGGCGGATAATCAACTGTCTTAGAAAATTTACGTCATTGCATGCTGTTTCATTTTCTACCGGGTGTTAATGCAACGGTTGCAACAAAGAAAATTTGTGGTGTGTATGGAGACGTATTGAAAGTAAATAAGTGCCAACGTTGGTTTAGAAAATTTTCCGATGGTGATTTTGACTTGTCTGATAGCGATCGGAGTGAGCGCCCGATAGGGTTTAATAATGACGCTTTAAAAACACCTAGAAGCATATTTATCTTAAAAGTCTACCAACAAGATGGCAAAAGGTCCTAGATACGGTGGAGATTAAATCGATTAAAAATTAAATTAAATGTAATAAAATTCTTTTTTTTGTTACCACTTAAATAATTGATAACTTATGATTACACCTAATATAAGAGTGTCATATGGCGGACTTTCTAAAAATCTTTCAAATAAGACTATATTGAGTTAAAGATCACGTTCCATTGCATTGAAATATTAGGTAGTTAAGAATTGCGTAACATAGCCCGCTCTCTTCTAGTTTACGTCTTCTGGGGATGCCATGTTTTAAAGACCATTTTAGCCGACGTTTCGGATCCTATTGAAGGATCCATCATCAGCCCTGATGATTCTGAGTAACCGTGAAAACCTAAGAACATTCATAACCCGTTCTTTTTCAAGACGAGTTGCAAAATCCGCTCTATGTATTTTTATATAATGCTTTAGTTAAGTAATATGACGTTTCTTGGGATTTACTCATAAGCAATAACGACATCAGAAGAAAGTTTTATATCTCTACGACTCATATTAGTGATTAAGCTCGGTACTTGCATTCAAAAATTTTACGTATATAAGGAATCTACTTTAGATTTATTTCCAAATTCATAATGCATCGCCATGTAGAGAGAATGTCCGAGCATCAAGCACCAAAGTCCCTGCTGAACTCAAAGCCAATAGGGCGAAGGAGCTTAGGAAGGCCAAAATAAACATGGAGTGACAACGTCCTCAAAGACATCTCTGCCTTAGAGCTTCGGAACTGGAGAGAGCTGGCACTAGACCGAGATGAGTGGAGGAAGATTATTGGAGATGCCAAGACCCACCAAGGGTTGTAGTGCCAAGAACGATGATGATGGCGTTTCTGAATAAATTGCCACGTAACTATCCGCCAGGTAAATTACATGATAGTAAAATCCATGTAGCATGAATACCTCTTCAAAATCATTTTGATGTATGAGGTGTATATTCAAGAATCTGACCGTCAGATTAGGGAAAAGATCAGTCTTCGAAAGCTTATCTCAGAAACGCAAGCAGAAAGTGGTGTCTACGGACCGACCTCTTAGAGATTAATCCAACGACAGCCCACTCAGCATAGCAAGAAAGCAAAGGGCCAGAGCTTGCAGGGTGAAAGGTTTAAGGAGCGTGTGGCCAAGGCAAAACATCGCTAGTACTAGAGCGCTTAATAATCACGTTAGACTCACAACGATATCTGCGATGAAGCAAAAATTTAACGTCGCATTTCTATCATCAGTAAATATACATTGAAAATAAAAGAATATATAATATAAGAATAAACAATATCAATTACAAGAATAAAACAATTTTTTTCAGTGGTGAACACCGAATTTTTATAGTTGTGAATAGAAAGCAATATTGAACTAATAATAATCATCTCATTATTCATGAGATAACGCGAACCAGTAGACTTTCATACATTATTAATGTAACCCGTCGAGTACCTCTCATGACAACTTATCCAGAGGTTTCGAATCAACCCCTTAGTTTCATGAAAGAGAATTTATCTGTGAAATTAATTTATGTTTTTCATGGCCAACGTGAATCGATGACGTCCAGTATTTTAACACTGAATTCAATTAAGCTATATTTAAATTAATTTTTTATGATGAAGACGCCTTTCGAAGTGCTGGTTGAGCAGAAATTTCACCCTGTACGTATACGTTACCAGCCGCCACCTGTCTCAACGCGCTGTGAAATGACATCCCGACAAGCGCAGAATATTTAATCCACCCTCAGCCCCGAGAAATGCCTCAACCCTTTTCAATGCAATCCTGAATAAATAATGTTCATTTTTAAGTAAAATAACTAATAAAAATATGTATTATAAAAATTTCGTAACGCCCTCTAAAAGGTTCTTATTTGAAAAATTTTAAACAAAAATAAAACACTATTTTAAGGGGGCAATGGTACCTTCATCAAGATACAACGTTTGCTATAAAACTTAAAATTGAACGTATGGAGATGAACAAAAATGTATATACTGGTGTTGAATAACTATGATAACTAATATTAAAGATAACTTCTTCAAGAAAAGTAAAATGATTTTGTGGTGACTATATTAATATAACGCATTACTACTTTTTGCAAAAAGGATTCGGTTATTTATAATATTCAATTTGATGTGAACGCTTTATTTGATGTCAAATTATTTGTTTAGTATACGTTGCTTTTGGTGAAGAGACCTTCGATTCCGAAACATGTCGATAATTCAATTATAAGATGATTTATTTTTTTTCTTTTTATTAACATAAATAATGTTACCACACAGTTTTTTGCATAGTTATTAAAGGAGAAAAACTATTTCTTCCAACGGGAGAAAACAGATGTCTGCTTATATTTTAAGGCTATTGTGGCGTAATATAGCCTACCGGCAATTAAATATATGTGTTAAAATATTTTTTTTATAGTTTTTTCTATGTATCTGCGTGAAATGTGTCACCTATTTATAGAAGCTAAAGGAACCCGCTAATTGTTTTCCTGCTTAAACAATGTACACATTAATTGTGTCGGTTGTTTGACGCCTATTGTTTAAAAAAATCTTTTCTTACAATAGTGGAATCTTTTACTTGCACAGTTACACGAAATGAAACATTTGAAATAAATTAACTTTTATTTATCACCAAAAGTCACCCAAACTTAATTATAATTGCTTTCATGTAATTTGCATTTTGTCACGTTCGAGAATCTTCCGCTTGTCTATGGAACACTTTATATTACTCCATTTCTATCGCTATGATAACAATTGAGAATTTGGCACCTAGGTACTCTTTCAATTTCTTTTGCTTCACTGGTTTAATATAATACGCTGAAACACTGCCAATTATTTCACGTCATTTGTAGCTTTTATCATTGTCTCTCACTACACGTTAAAAAAAAACTACTGCGCAGAAATCGCGCGGCCCGCTTTTATAAAAAAAAACATCATTTTGGGAACATTAGGATATTCCTGTGTATTCTAGACCCTTTTAGTAATTTCCGATTCGTTCTAAACGTGTTGGGAAGTCCTGTATTATAGCGGCCCTCGTAGCCTAATAGGCATAACACTGGTTTCTCACACAAAGGGTTCCGGGATCGATTCCCAATGAGTAAACAATTAATCTATGGGATTTACTCAAACCTGGTTGATTTTTGGTGTGTTTCGCTTCTGCGTCTTGACCTGCTGAAGCGTACAAGAAAATTAAAAATTTAAAAAACTAAATTGAATGTATAATTCTATTTGTTTCTAAAGTCTCATGACAACATATACTAAGATAAATGATAAAATAGAAAATACGCTATTATGTGAATAAAAGTAAAATGTATTTAAATAAAAAAATATATTTTAAAATTTAAAATTTTATTTTAAAAAAAAACTTTCTGAAGGGTATTCGCAGTTACTGATTCCATTTAAAGCAAAAATGTAACCTTTGAAGTTAAAGTATGTTCAGAGGTAGTCTTATGCTTGTAAAGTAAAAGTAAATTCTGAATATTAAACTAACTTAAAAGCTCCAGACGACAAAGCAAGGCATGGAAATAAGTATTATGGCAATCGCTAAAAGGGTCAGATAAAGAAATTCATATGTGAGGACCCAGACCAAGTTTTCACTGCGTTGCCATTTTCACTGCTTAAAATCGAAAGTGGCAATGGCTGAGTCATATTTCAAGAGGCCTTCATGGATGATAAACGCATATATCCATGAGATAAAGATGACCTAGAGCACGCCCAAGGTGCCGATGGGCAAAGAAAATTATCAAATCCATTTTCTGTTATTTATGTCTCACCACATGTCCGAGATATTGAAGTTTTCGAATTTTCGTTATTCCAATTATCCACATCCTGAACTTTTCAAGTCGCCATATCGATTCTTCGAGAAGCGTCCATCATTCCATTCCATAAAAGAATATTGAGCTCACGTAGCACCTTTAAAAAAATATAGACATTATTCTAATTGAGTCAATGTTTAAAGAATTTTTCAAACCTTTTATAAATGGGTAAGGATATAATTTTTCGCAATTAAATGCCTTCTATACAGGAAAATCAGTAGTCTGACTAATTTTAATTGACTAATTTATTATAAACCGCTTCTTAATCTAGCGATAAGATCAAATGCTCACTATCGCATCGCTTGCTTAGTGACTTAGGGGATTTGAGCATTATCCCGGAAGACCACCAAGTCAGTTATCAAGCCCTTAGTTTGCTTCTAAAATACTAAGTAAATATTTACCTATGATATCTATTCAGTATACACATCTATTTTTAAAAATGTGAAATTTCATGTTAAAATTGACATAACTGCATGGAGCAAAGTGAAATATGAAGGAAAAAGGGTATTTTTATTTATTTTTTATTTTTTTATGCTTCAACAGGCCAAGAGGCCCAATTACATAATGAATTCAACGAAACGTCGAGAATCGTTTCTCGGAAAAACATACGGTTCATATAAAATATCCGCAACCAATTACAGTTAAATACAATTCTGTGCTCTACGTCAAGGTTTATTGTGGTATATTCCTTTGATAAAGACCATTTGAATGCGTTTACTCTACGCACAGATGTGCTCTGAAATGGGAATGTTCTATAGGTTTTTGCATGACTTTTGTCAAAAGTAAACATTATGAACACGACTTAATATATTTTAATCCCTAGAGGTTCCAAACACAGTATCCATTTTTCCCGCAAACTACTTGAATGGAACACTGTTGAACTCCGGTTTTTATTACTTAAGCTTGAGGTTATACGGTATATAACACACAAGATAATAGACTAATAATTAATTAATAGACTCAGAGACATGTTGCGGTTTCATGACTTCTGTCGCAGTCATTAAGGTACTTTAAAACAGACCAAATAGAAATCAAAAATATCGATTGAACCACTACAAAATGTTTCCGTATTGATAAGCTCCTGATAGCCTTATAGCTAGAGCCTCCAAATATTCGTGATTCCAACTATTTGAATATCAAATAGTTAATGATAATATATTCGAAAACATTCGTAAAATTTTTAAAAAAGGAATAATTTACTTCGGATAATAAATACAGATAAATACATTTTATATATTTAAAAAATATAATAATTGTAGAGAATTTATTTATTTTAATTTTTAAAAATATATGTTATAAAAAAATAATGTTGAATTTAGAAATACAAATCTAAAATAAAAAACACAAAAAAAAAATTGTAAATATACATATATTAAAACAATAAAAAATTGGATACAGACGAGTCAGTATTCTCTCGATAACTGACAAAATTTTAGATATGTTTATATTACTTCATATCTCACACCCCACACGCGTTTTTTTTAAATTATTTTGTATATAACTTCTTGTTTATAGAATACTAGAAAGCCGACTCCATCGATGACAAAATAAAGTGTGTTAATCGTAAGTACTTATTGTCATAAAACAATAAAGATAAGAATAAGACTTTTTAAAAAAAGGCAAATGCAAAAAATGTCCGACAGTTTACGGCGTTTACATCTTTGATGCCCGACTCCGAAAAAAAAATCGTATACCTGGAAATGCTTGCATGTGACTTCCAGGGTTCGTTAACCTTTGTTTCGTTTAGAAAAATATTAAAAATCTTATAATATAAATATGAGCGAATACTTTTTAAAGTATTCAAATAACGAATACTTAAAAACAGGCGAATATATTCAAGGTTCGAATATTCGGATTAGAGGCTCTACACGATGATGATTGACTAAGTGAGAACAGATTTACGTAGTATAATATAATAATTACATAATCCTTATATACTAATTTATTCATTAGTATATAAGGATTGTGTAATGTCGAGTAAAAGCCTTTTCATTTTTATTTTACTTATTTATTAGTGTGTGTGTGTTTTAACTGTATAAGGATATAGTACTGTAATTTTTACTGGTAACATTATTATTACATACCAAAGGTCCTGGAAAATAAACCTACTGCGTGGTAGTAAAAGTAATTAACTTCTTTCAATAACCCCCAACATTTATGAGGAAAATTTTCTCCTAAAGAGAGCTTAAACTGATTAACTGTCAATTAATATAATATATTGTATGGTTAATGGCGGTATTTCGGTTTAACTTCCCCAGATGAGCGCCATTCCAACCAGTAAAAAATATTCAACGACTTTTGTAATGTTAATGTCGAAAATATTTAATGCTCTCGGTGTAGAAATAAAATATCAATTTCTGGGTTCAACAAAAAAAAATATTTGAACATTTTCAAAAGAATAATCTTTTTATAAATATTATTAAGTGGTAATTTGATGGTTATTTGCTCAAAACAATAAAATCTTTTTACAAATATTATTCGGTGGTAATTTGTGAATATGTTTTTTAAAATCGGTTCGAGATGTTAGGTAGGTACATGTTCAAAAATCTAACTCTCATGAAAATAGGTCAGACTAATAGGCGCCCTAACCGCGCCCAGGTCCTGAAGTTGACTGAGCGTGCTAACGAATTAGCACGCTCAGTCAACTTCAGGACGCCGTGACTTGTGAAATATAACTAGCGCGTACAGATGATACAGATTGAAACGTGATGGACTGTTTCAAGTTATGCGTGCAAGTGACAAAGAGGTGTGGAAATAATGCAGAATGTTTTTTTTTTCACAAATTTATTAACAGTCAGGAAAACTCAAGGGTACATACGCAGCAGAAATATCAAAAAACACACAAATGTAAAATAAAAATGGCGTAGGCACTCAAGTCTCTAGAATGGTCAGCATACAATGCTACGGTGGGATCCTCGATGATCACAGTTCCGGAAAAAACTCGAAAGATCGATGGCGGAGATACGTCTCGGAGATGAGCACTCGACGAGTAAGAGAACACTCGACTGTGAACAACGACTGTTCTCTCTATTTACCAGGAATGCCTCCCGGACACCTCCTAGGAAGGCGAGGGCTTTTGGAGTCTTCCGAACAGAATAACCTGTCTGTGAATACCAGCGCACGGCTTTTATATACTTTCGGCGGCGGTGGGGATGCATTAGAAATGCAAGTGAACAACTTTTTATTTGCTGTTGCCAGGCGG
Source organism: Agrypnia vestita (assembly GCA_016648135.1). NCBI lineage: Eukaryota > Metazoa > Arthropoda > Insecta > Trichoptera > Phryganeidae > Agrypnia > Agrypnia vestita. The sequence goes on from JADDOH010003845.1 coordinate 38,472, forward strand.
GGTCTCCGGCAGTGAAATTCGACGAAAACGTGCCCCTTTGGAAACCCAGGCAATTTCGCAGCCATGCGGCTGGGTTTAATAACTTCCGATAAATATCCACAGGTACGGGATTTTCGTTCACCTTCAGGTGCGCGTAGTGAGATAAACACATAATATATAGATAAACTACAAATACATACATAAGAATAGACAAAATTTATGGGTTTTGAGAAAGAAATTTATAATCTCGAAATATTTAGCCAATATCAGAAAAAATCTAAAAAGTAAAGATTTCAATTTCGCATATCTTCATTTAAAAATTACGTATTCTCTCTATTCTGAAAAGAATTAAAATATTATTCGAAATATAAACCATACAAAAGTTATTATATTATATACATAGATTAATTTTAAGATTAATTCATGGACATTTATATCAGAAAAATCACTCTTAAAAGTATCGTGCAATTTTAATTACATATATCTGTTCAATAATAGCTAAATAACTCTATGGTAACATTATTTATAATAATTCATAATTATAATAATATATTTTCAATGAGAAAAAAACACTTAAAACAATTATTTATTAAATTATCAACATATTTCGGGGTCAAAGATCCCTGCGTCGGGACAAGGAATACTAAACCTTTTATATGGAAGTACATTAAAATAAATTTATAAGGTTACTAATTTCAAAAGGCATTTGATTATTTATAATATTTAATTTGCTATTTTTGTTCAAAATTTCCAATTTATTTGACTGTAATCCTTTGTTATTTGTATGTAAAATTTCTAAGCCCGTGATAATATCAAAAGAATGGTTTGTTTCCAGAAGATGATTAGAAATTTCAGAAAATGATATTTAAACACCTTAAATGCTTTGTTATTCTAATGCCATATATACTCAAGTTTTGCCGATAATTATTAAAATCATTACAAATTAATTTATAAGCCACCCATATTTTCATCCTTGATCTTTATATAATTCATTAATTAATTACTTTTATAAATATTAGTTGTACAGAATTTGTAATGTTTTTATTTATTGAATTCGAAATACCTATGATTTTATTGCTTTATATTAAATTTAAAATAAAATTAAATACTTAGTTTTTTTTTCAATTCAATTTATTTATTTTTTATAAACATTTAAATTACAAACACAAAATTTAATTCGTGAATGTTATAATAAGTTAGAATTATATAAGCATATATAAACAAAAACAAATATTAAACAATATATAAAATCATTCACATCAAAGGTGTAGGAGAATCCTGCTTCGGAATACCCTTTCAAAGACATGGAACAGATAGATAATAAGTAATATTGTTCAGCATAGCAATAGCTCTTCCAACAGGCATAACCATCGACAGGTTGGTCCTGTATATTGGAATGTGAGACAATGTACGTTGACGCTGTCTTAGGTAATTATCGGGAACATACAAAACAATGCTCCTCATAATTTCAGGATTATCGATCATACCGCGCAACAATCGATAAAAATGCGTAATCAGATATACATTCCTTCTAGTCTCTAAACTGTTATAGCCAAGCATACCCTGGAAGAACTCGGTTGGATAGAGTCAAGGATAATGCCCTTACTCTCTCATGTATACTACTTATTACTATATATTCGTCAACTAGTTTCGGGTGGTCTCAACACTCATCAGGACAATATAATATAAAACCAAATTAAATTAATCAATTAGAAAGACATACAGAAAAATCTAATTCACGGAAAAATATTAGGTTACTACTGGGATTCGAACCCGGGTCACCTCCTTTCCGTGGCCGGTGCTCTGACCACTAAGCTATAGTAACCCTCTGTGTTTCCGTGAATGTATCGACCTTATAAGTGGTTCTTATTTTTATTAATTGATTAATTTTTATTTTTTTCCATAGAGCAATCCACTTTTTTGATACGGTAGTTGAAATTACTTCGCAATGCCACCGCTAGATGTATGCCAGAATTAATCGGATAATTCATTTTATTCGGACATACATTTATACAACAGATATTATACATATATTATGGATATTACAGATATTACGGAAACATAGAGGGTTGTTATAGCTTAGTGGTCAGAGCACCGGCCCCGGAAAGGAGGTGACCCGGGTTCGAATCCCAGTAGTAACCTAATATTTTTTCGTGAATTAAATTTTTCTGTATGTCTTTCTAATTGATTAATTTAATTTGGTTTTAAAAATTTCACAGAACTTTGTTCTGAAAAATTACAACTTCACAAATATGAATGTGTTCTTGAATATTACAATATAATATAGACTGTATTAGACTTTTCCTATATTATACTTGTCTGTATTGTAATGTCAGTCCATATACATGTTTGAAATAATTTCAAGATGTGCTTGCATGGTCAGTGGCGTACCCGGTGGTGTTTAATTCCGTTTCCCGCTAATTGCAGGCCAAGCTGGTCCCGGGGGCCCGCCGGGCTCCGTGACGGGCGCGCCCTGCGGGGGGGGCGGCCCCGCGGGGGGGCCCCCGCAGCCGGGCGGGGGGGGCGCGCCCGCCCAGCAGAACCGCCGGATGAACGCGATCAAGGCCAACCACCCCAAGGACATGATGGCTGCCAAGATGGGTCTGTATCTGCGCTCAAAACTGCTTTACCATCCTTAGAAATAAGCTCATTCAGAATACATAATGCATAGCAAACAATCGCTTCAGACGACACTAGACTATGTCCAGTTTCTTGTCTCTAAAGTTGAAAGAATCGTAACAATATCATCATTCTAATACCGAACGATATCGAAATGAAAGTGACTGAGAATGCCATTACGGCCAATAAGAACCTGTCAAATGAAGCGAGATTGGCGATACATGATGGCGTTCTAGTGTCAACTCTGATGTATGGAAATGAGGCCTGGAATTGGCAAAAAAGGAATGAAAGTAAGAGGAATGCACTGGAAATGCGGTCACTCGGCGCTTGTACGGAAAATCGTCGGTCGATAGAGTGAGGAATGAACAAATTAGAAGTGAATGTAATGCTGAGTGTAGTGTGGTAGACAGAATAAATAAAGAAGTGCTGAGATGGTTTGGTCATGTAGAACGTATGAGCGAGGAAAGGATGGTTAAGAAAATATATGGGGCGAGAGTTGAAGGTAACAGGAAAAGAGAGAGTCCGCGAAAGACTTGGCATGATCAGATCCTACAATTATTGGAGGATGACCCTGTCAAAAGCCTCAAGAACCGTAGAGCTTGCACGAGAAAATGTATAAATATAGCCGAAGCGAAAGTGGTATGCCAAGATAGAAGATATGGCGTTCTATCCTCTATGCCTACCCCTTTAGTTAGTTTAATATCGTTAATTGACATGGCACTTACTATTTGATGGATTTTATAAAAATAAACTAATCTCCATACTACACACACAATTGAGGTTGTGGGGTTTTTTATGCCTCTGTACCTAAATACGACGTTACCCTACTATATTTATTTTTTTATTAAAAATAGAGATATCAACACGGAATACGTGTCGCATCAGTATTTTACTATTTTTGAACTAAGCTAAAAGCCTAAGCTATGAAGACATGACTAACTTGCTGGTGTCATGGAAATGGGCTGAAACCACCAGATCACTACACCAACAAGCTACTCAATAGTTATCAGGTTATCATTTACGCCTAAAGATGAGAACATCACTTGCATCTATCGAAACTAAAGTAATTATTTGTGTACGTAGTACAAAGTTCACTTAATTAAAAAATAATAATAGTAATCGATTCAATACACGTATCGAATTCTTAACATTTCAACAAAAAAAATTATAAATAAAACAGGATTAAAAATTTCAGAAAATTCCCATTGAAAGATTCGTTAACACATTTTTACATTAAACTATATTTTTGCTCGTTTTCAAAGGATACTTAACCTCTTTTTACACAGGACATTAAAATTTGAGCTTCAATCTCTGAATATAATTTTAACGTATTATAAGGCTACTAAAAAATAATTTTTATCGCTTGCAAAGATGCGTCTGATATTTTCATGCATATGACCTAATGATTACGGCTTCCAATTATGCAATAAAAATTTTATGTTGAAAACAAAAATTATTTTGATCATTCTCGTTTCAATCATGTTTTATTTATCGAAGATTTTTTTGTGTAAATATGTTCATCTAAAAGGTATAAAAATACTTCACGAACCATAAAATTGTGCACTGTTTAATTTTATTTATTATAAAAACCCAATTTTGTCAATTCATTAATCAGAATCTTGATATTTTTCCAAACAGTAAAATCTCGATAAGTATTCTAGTGAGCCCCCAACTCTCTGTTTATATACAGGGGTGTGTAAACGCTCAGGTAACCTACACTTACAAAAATACCTGAAATCAATGCTTACCTCCATGACTAACTGCTCCTGTTAGCCACTATGTAATCGAATTGTTGTACAAGCTTAACGCTTACTCGACAATAGAGATCATAATCCCCGCTAATAGCAGCACCTATACTGAAATATTACCAACAAGTGGCTTTGATGTACGACGTGAGGCTTATCATGCTTTTAGTGTACTTGATTAATAATAATAAATGATGAAATGTCTCGTGGCCTCGAAGATTGATGAGACATTCTCTACTGTAATTACCGAGACAACGAATAGACGATCAAGAACGACAAACAGTAATTTGGATTACTCTGATTAGACAGGCTGACTAAGTGATTCTAAGAATGTTTTTAAATAAATAGCAAAATTGTCTAAGACACTTCCGATCAAGTGTATTACAAGATCATAATTATAATCTATTTTTTCAATTGATTCTGCAACATTGTAGATTAAAATTTAAAAAAAATATTCATTGTATTATTTGTATATATCTACTTCTTTTATTTTATTAATTACACCAACATGTTTCAGAAAAACCTTTCCATCATCAGGGTGTTGTATAACTGTCAAAATATTAGAATGAAATGTCTTTTGTTTCTTGTTTTTCTAAATTATTTGAAAGATTATTTTTAAATATTATTACTGAAGTTCTTCATTACTCGCAATTATTGGAATTTTTTTATAATTGGGCTAGTAGTTAAATTTAATTGATTATTAATAATATTTTGTTTACTTTTACAATATTAAGGCTAAGAACTTCAGTAATAATATTTAAAAATAATTTAGAAAAACAAGAAACAAAAGACATTTCATTCTGATATTTTGACAGTTATACAACATCCTGATGATGGAAAGGTTTTTCTGAAACATGTTGGTGTAATTAATCAAATAAAAGAAGTAGATATATCCAAATACATAATACAATCAATATTTTTTTATAATTATAGTCATTACGAAATTGCGCAACCGTCAATTAAAAATGCCTTTGTAGTACATGTATGTTCTACAGAATATGTTTTACAATACAAATCTAATTAATATATTTCTCTCTCGCAGGATGTATTGAGGATGTACTGATGTTGGTAGTCACCTCGCATCACATGATCTGATATCGTTGACCTTGGAAAATATGCGCTTTTGTACTTGATCGGGAGTCTTAATATTGCTGTATTAATAATGAGGAGACGAAATGCACCAAAAGAAGCATTATTTCAAAAAAGATTTTTTTATATTTAATTATTTCATTTCTTGTCGTGGTGGTTTTTAAATATTAATATTAATCTACAAAAGTGCTAGAAAAAGTATCGATACCAAAAGTGTTGTAGATTGCGGACCTTGTTGCCCTGAGACTAAAAAGAATTGGTGCAAAAAAACGTTGTGCAAAATTATCAAATATAAAGGCCACAGCCTGAGTGTCGTGATCCGCAGTAACGAGGGAATAGCCTAAAGAAGAAAACTTAGTAGTCTTCAAAAGTTGAGATTATTATCTGTGTAAAAAAGGAGGAAAGATAAAGAAAAACAAAGCTGATGCTTATTGACAAACATATCCAACCTTTCCGGATGGATATCTCTCCAAATCTTAAAATCGTCAAGGATTTTAACTATTTCTAATTACTGACGAAATCTTTAATTTCGATTGGAAGCAGATAGAGATATTGAGGAAGGGAACACCCCCTTACCTTGTTTATTATATTGGAAAGCCTCCGGATCCAGGGTGAAGACATCAGGGCACTATAGTGAATCTTCGTTTATCCTTAATCAGAGGGGCGTCTTGACTGACTAGTCTTTATCTAAATGATGGCGTAATTTACTTCTTATCAGAAGGATAACACGGTCACGCACGAAAAGCACACATAGAGTCAAAGAAGTAATGTGAATATCATAAATGAAGACTCCTCGGGAAAAACAATGAATGTCAAGAAATGTTTATTTAGAGAAAAATAGTTTTTCGTAGTTTCTAAGTCCATATTTCTTTCACTAATTCTATTTTTATATAAATATTGAATCAACTTATGACTATATAAACATATTCTATGTATGTACGTATATTAAATGTATGTACTGTCAAATTGACAACGATGTTTTTTGACGTTCGGTGGGCGGTTATTCCTGTTTCTTGCGTTGGATAAACGGATATAAATTTAACTATTGCAGCGGACCATGACGGTTTTACCCGGTTCTAATTTTTTCTATAAAATAATACCCCAAAAAGTCAACAGATGGCATTAAAAGGTCAGTTTCACAAAAAAAGTGACATTCATTGTTTTTCCCGAGGAGTCTTCAAATAAGGCATCTACGTAAATATAGGGAAAAGGTATGGGAGGGAGTACGTTCATGCGCGAACGCAGTTCTGTTCATAAAGATCGAACATATAATAATTTACACCTAAAATAGTCCACAATAATTACTCACGACGGTTGCCGTGAGCCACAAGTCAAAGTATGTATAGGTGTAGCGAAAAGTTGTATATCCAGACTGGAATAGACACGAAAAATAGCGTGGTATTCAAAACAACCATTCGGGCTTATTAAGTGTTTATTGACAAGTGACAATATTCCTTTTTGGTGTGGAATTGTGGACTTTAAAATCAAAATACAGACGGCGAATTGATGCCTTTGAGATGTGGCGTTGGAGACACATACTTCAAGAACTGAAAATCAAGGAGAGACTCCTAACCACTTATCTGAGTCGAATCTTCCACTTTTTTGAACAGCTTGCTAGAAGAGAAGATAACCCGGAGAAGCTCGTTGTGGCGGGCCACGTCCAAGAGGAAGAGAATCCTCGACTCGTGGACCGATCAAGTGGAAAAAGCTACAGGTGCTTCTCTGGTGACAGCGCTAAGATCTGCAGGATGCCTGGAAAAGTGGAGGAGAATAGTAAAAAAGGCGAGAGTCCATGAAGATCACGATACTATTGTCATGAGGGATCGACAAACAGCTACTCCGAGGAATTTCAGCAAAACGCAGCTATAATGCGTGAATTCAGTGACGTAAATTACGATCGTTACGAGAAACATTGCATTTCTCCAACATGGCAGCTTGTTTACTTGTTTTTTACTATATACTCAAATAATTCACGATTTTCAAAGAAGCATTACTAATAATTTAAATGTATCTATCATAATTTTACTGAGCTGTAGAGAGTTAAAAAGCTGAGAGAGAAAAATATTACGAAATCTGTTTTAAAGATATTATTCTACATACAAGCATACCTCACTAAAAAGAACGCTATACAGCGCTTTACAAATGCAATGCTTTGAAATTTTCAATTCATAATTATTATTTTCGGATATGCTTCGCTCCTACGCCGTCACGTGAATCGATTGAAGTCACCTGATGTGCATATCAGCCCTGCGCAAGTGTTTGGTATCTTTGTGATTCCGGGCTCAGTTTGTTAATTATGTATTTATTATATTAGAACCGTTATGTACTTAAGTATTGACACTGAAAACATATATATTTCAAGGCATTTATATATCCTAGCAAGTGAAAAAATCTGCTCCTACACTATGTCCGATGTATGTCTGCGAACCAAGGCTTTTTAAGTAACGGTTGTGCTATTTCGCGTTCGAAACAAATAGGTGGATTCTATAGAACACAGTCATCCGTGTTCTGAAAATGACAATGTCTGGATCTTTAAGATCTTTATCGCAACACTTAATAGACGATAATAAAAATTAAAAATGTCCAGAGCGGATTTTGGAATTCTACGGCTCAAATACACTGTATTAAAAGATAATATAAGAAAGATTGTTTCTTACAAACGTATTTATTTCTTCATCCACAGCGTCCAGATGAAAAATCATGGAAGATTTGAATACGCGGTAACGCCGAACGCGGTCATGACAAGTTAAGCCATGATATTTGATCTAGACGCTGTGGATGAAGAAATTAATACGTTTGTAAGAAACAATCTTTCTTATATCATCTTGAAATACAGTGTATTTGAGCCGTAGAATTACAAAATCCGCTCTGGATGTTTTTAATTTTTAATATCGTCTATTAAGTGTTGGGATAAAGATCTTAAAGATCCAGACATTGTTATTTTCAGAATCGGGCCGAGTGTAACATATTTATTTTCTTTCTTTGTTTAAATAAATATTGATTTCTAATACGAAGAAGCGTTTCAAAACGAAGAGATTGCCTTCTATCATGTACATTTTTATAATGACATTTCCATTAATAACAAAATTCATAATATATCGTTAATTGCTTTGACACTTAAACTATGAAGTCCATTTAGTACGATGAATTGCACTTACATTATCAACCCTTCTCTCGCGGGTTCATATTTCATCCCCGTGTTTACGCAATTTACCGTAACGCAGTGAAGAAAAATGCGATTTTTTATGAAAGCTAAGTCCGCAGTACGCAAATTGTTAATAAATCGATCGACGTGTTTAGTCTAACGGTCAGACCATCGGAAGGAACACAGTGGTTACTTGACAAAAAATGAAATACAACGTTTATTCACAGAATTTTTAACAAAACCACGAAAATAGCATTCGAAGTGAGCCTGTATTCTCAGTGCACACTGATTCTGGGGAATTCATAGGGAAATCATAATCAGTGTAAAAGAAAATGATTATAAAATGATTATAACGTAAAAGGTCAGCAGAGGTATATAAGTATAAAAATGACGAGAGTCATCGGAACTCTTTGTTAGTTTATTTTTAATACCTAGTTCAAGTTTTGAACAGATGAAGGAAAACTTAAATAGTTTGCATATATTTGATGGTATTGATAATTGGTCCTGACAATTTAAGGATTTTTATCAAACATGATGATAAAGATGCATTCCTCATTTTGAATTTTCATTTTCACCTAAACTAAAATTTCGTTTACGACTCTGAATAACAGAAAAATAATTCTTAATTATTAAAGAAAGCACATTCTTATTGTGAAGTTGTAATATTTAAATATTTTTTCGTTAATTAGATTTTTTCTGCATGTCTTTTCGAATTGATTAATAAAAATTGTTTAATAATTCTTAATTGTTGGTTACAACAATTCAGCATTCGAAAATATCAGATTACGGCATTGAAAATACAAAAGTCATCAATCAAAATAATGGTGTAAGTGCAATACATCATCAATCAATTAAAACTGAATGGACACACATAAAATAATTTAAGTAAAGTAATTTAAGTAAATAATTTAAGTGCTTTTAACGGTGTGACAAACATTGAGCCGCTTATCATGTTTTGATGTTTTCATGTTTGCAATGTTGTGGTTGCGGCGACTGTCCACAGATGGAGACCACAGCGAGCTCGAGGCCATGATTCAAACCACGCCTAACCACTTCAAGCGCAAGAATCTGAGCATGCTCTAACGGCCGCTGGGCCGGACCGCTTCCGGGAAGCTAGGCCCACCGACACCCCTCTAGAGCTGCCCCTCACCACCCAACTCTACCCTAGACATCGAACATAACGTGACTGTGACGTCATCACATCCCTTTGCACCGCTGCCATCATAGATCCCCTTAGAAATTATCATTTCTACTAGGAATTTAAAAGCAGCATCTTCCCACTCGATAGTTTTAAACATTTTTTTTTTATTATTATTTTTATATATATTTTTTTTAAACAAAAAGATAATCTAGATAAAATTGAAGATTGGCCGCATCTTGTTTGCCGTTTTCAATAAAATTTATTTATTGAGACAAATTCTTGCCGCACTACTTAATTTAATTAAAACAGTAGAAAATTTTGACTTCATGCACACTCTCGCGTTTCCATACCGAACGTCTGCTGTTGGTATTAGAGAATTTTCGCACCAATTTAAATTGCAATCATTGATTCTTGATTCTCCGAGCACTTTCATTAAACACTATTTTTCTAATTATTTTTTTCGCATATATATTAATATAATTTTTCATTAAAAAAATGATCGCATGTTCTGTGACCTCTCTTCGACTTTTTATTTTCAACTTCAAACTCATCCCTTTTATGAAATATAAAACATTATAAAATTAACTCCCCACTTACACATTTAAAATTATAACTAACATAAAACTAGCGGGACCTTCCCAGTAATATAATTTGACTTAAATTAAAACTAAACCACCAACACTCCAAAATAATTCACCTCAATACGACCGATACTTCCATGATCCCATCCACAGCCTTTGTGCGTACTCCCGTAGAGGCTTTAGCAAAAACCGCTTCCTGACCGCCATCATCGCAGGTTTGACTTCAATTTTATTTCTCATCTTGTCTTTTTCATCTCTTCTGGCATCTAATTGTTGTCTTCTTATACCATCTTCACCTTTCTCGATGTTGTGTGCTTCCTTGTTTGCCTTCTTAGTGTCGCTCTGTGAAATGTGCTTGTCGTAAAAGGCTGTATTTGTGTCGCACAAATGCTTTTTCCAAGCCGAATGTTTTTGTACTTCTTACCTTTACCTGTACCTTTTGTACTCCTTGTTTTTGTATCTCTTTTTAAAGTGATCTCATGGACGATTTATTAATACGAGCCTCTAAAATGTGTTTACTGCAATAATAACTTCTTTTAGAATACAGATTGCGAGAGCTGTGGCAGTTTTTACTTAAGGCGGCACATTCACTGCAAATGTGGGTTTTTATTATTCATTTATATCAGACTGTATATTCTAAACTGCAATTTTTTAAAGCAATAATTTATATAAAATCTCTTTTATTATATACAAGTAATAAACTGAACATTATTTAGAATAATTAAGAAAATATAAGCACTAATCGACAGACCGCGGCCAAAAAAATCGTTTTTAGTGTCCTAGGCGGCGCAAAGTTTTAATGAATATTGATATGTACGCATAATATGTTTTTTATACGTATATAAAGTTTACTTCATAATCTAGAATCTGTACTAAGGAAATTAAGAAATATTCAATATTAATAAAGTTATAATGTTTTAAATTTGCAAGAAATTTTTGCGTTTTTTGTTGATTTTAAAACGCTTTTTATTAACATAAAGAGATGATTTTAAACAGTTTTTTCTATTTGTTCCCTATTTTTAGGCTTTTTTCGCTAAATAAAAGTTTTTTTTTTAATAAAGACACCTTAATTATTATTCAAAAATAAAAATTCCAAAGTGTGAAATGTGCCAATAAATGACGCCGCTGCCAACGCATTCTGTTTTATAATTACGTCATTTATACTAAGTTATTGCCTGAAAAAAATTGCAGTCTAGAATATACATTCTGATGGAAATTAATAATAAAAAACCACATTTTCGTAAAAAAAAACGCCGAAATATGCAATTACAGTGAATGTCCAGCCTTAAGGCCGGTCCAGAATGTGAATGTCACTTCCACAGGCGGCACAACTGTCGACGGGCGTTTCTCGTCCATGGGATTGACTTTGCAAGTGTTTTCAGATGAAGATCATCACAACACGAACATTGGGAGAAACGGGACGAAAGCCAGTGTGGATGTTACACGAAACGAATGAGCATCTGGTACACTGTTGTCTTATAAGCATCTTGCTATAAACAAAATTAATACGTCTTTTTTTCGATTTACCCCAAAATAATTGCATAGTTTTACTCAATACAAGAAGAGTCAGTTTCAGAGAAAAAAAACATTGCAACACACAACAGCTACATACCAAACAAACTCAAGTTCATAATTTATTTTAAGCCGTGTGTTTTTCCGAGAAATGATTCTCGACGTTTCGTTGAATTCTTATTCAACGTCATCAGGAGGACGACCTTCACCCGCGGAGGTAGAGGGCAGACTGATTGCTGCTTTCGAGGGCGTAGATTATATGCACTTTGTTGTGGAGTGTTCACTTCTTCTACAATAGAGGTCGCCAGTGTGTAATATGTGCTAGTTACGTCGGCGGACTTTACTGCGACGTCTCTCAAGGGTTGAATCAATGTCGTAAGAACAGGGCGCCAACAAAGTGCATATAACTTACGCCCTCGAAAGCAGTCATCAGTAGAGTAGAGGTCGTCCTCCTGATGACGTCGAATAAGAATTCAACGAAACGTCGAGAATCGTTTCTCGAAAAAGCATACGGTTCGTATAAAATATTCGCAAACAGTTACAGTAAAATGTCTAACGACCGTAATAACAGCTTTAACTCTAATTCATAATTTATATTTAGTCATAATTTTCAATAAAATTCAATTTCATATTTCAATTTTTCAAGCAAAGTCAATCAATATTTATGTTTCATATTATTATTTATAAATCTAACTGCGTGTGATAGCCGTATTTCATAAGAAAATATCAGTATAAATTTCTGTGGAACTGACTAATTCATCGTGCTTTCTCCTAATATTTTTTATGTAGTGACCCAGGCCCTAATAAAATATGATGTGAATTTCAAATGCCATTTAGATAGTCGACGCCAATGTTCCCTCTAAGTTATGTGCATACACAAATTTAAACAAGACGAACAAAAAATAATAATTGATATTTAAATACAAATGTAAACACACATACACGAAATTACTATATAGCAACCTTTAAGCTTCTTTACGTGTTTTTGAACATGTGTTGTACTATTTTTCAATTCACCACTTCGACACATAACCTTCTTATTAATACTTAGCTAATTTAATTTATACTCATTTTAATAAATAGCTGGTTAGGTAATATTTTTCTTAAGATTTTCCCCAGCGCACAAATTATAACATCGGACTTGAAAATTGCAAGATTAGAGAGAACATTGGACATAGCATGAAAAATTCTAATAAAAATACAATTTATTTTTGTTGTCAGATTCGATACAGCGTAGCTCTAGAATAATTCTTAATAAAAATAAAACATCCAACCAAATTAGACTTCCTGTCTGCGTGGAAGTATTTCAAAGTTGAAAACCTGCATGTTGCTGTGAGCAAAATTAAAATTTATTTTTTTACTACTTATCCATTTATAATGAATGATTTATTTATATTATTATATTTTTAAGAGTTTTTTAACTGCTCACATTTAATCTAAATAGAGCATAACAATTTTGTTTATTATTTATTTAACAATAAACTCTTCTTCTTGTATCTGTTTCTTGTGTTAGAAGATTCAGTCAATATACTATTTATGTATGTATATATTTTTTAAATTGAAATATGTTTATTTGAATAAATCAATATTTTAAGAGTATAACATCTACAAAAATCAATAGTTCAATCTCATTATTTGACGTACCTCTAGGCTACCTCTCTATACGCGACAAATCTTGTGTTTATAGAGCTTTATTAATATTTGACCTATATACAAATTTATTTTTTACATATTTAAGTTTTTCTACGCGTTCTTACAATTGCATATTTTTTTTAATATATGAATTTTTATAACCTTACATTTTTTTAACCATTTAGTAGATAATCATGTGTATGGTGTGTAGAACTCCAAACTTGTCATTATGTCACACATACCTGCATGGATTTCACCTTTCTTTTTGTTTGGGACAGATTGGTAGTTTTGTGAATATTTTTTTATAGAAATTGTATACACAAAGACGATTTATAGTAATTTTATATACACATACAGTTCAATCTCAAATGTAATCCACTTAATGTAATAAGATTGATATATTTATTGACTCTATCGAGACGTTTTAAAGGCCTGATATTAATGAAATCCCTACATATTAATTAAGTATTATTATTCCAATCTGTCCTATTGAGTTACATAATACATAACATGATGTGGTGTGGATTTTATGGTGTTATTTTATTATTTTTTAATACCTCGTATAAATTTTAGTCAGAACACGCATGAAGGTAAGTACTTTTGGAGAATAAAAAACTTTATTACTCCCAACATTGTTAAATATTCCGCGTTATATTAAAGATTCTTTTAGATTTCTGATAAAACACACATGAATATGACATTTAATTACATTTCATTACTGATATACCAAGATTACACAATTTTTAAACACAATTTTTTTATGTTTAGTGACGATGAGCATGATACCCGGGGTGGGGCTCACGGCCAACTTGAGCTCCAACGGCTACGAGCCCGCTCTGGCAATGATAAAGGCCACCCAGTGCTTCGAGAACCTCGCCTTCAACAGCAGACCTCAAGGAGCCGAAGCCATCCTCATCAGCAAGGGCCTCATGGAAAAGAACGTGACAGAGAAGGGCTTCTTGGAGAAAAACATGATCGACTCGGCAACAATGTTCGCCCAGAACTCTCAAACCCTGCTCAAACAAGACGAACCGAACCCAAATCCATCCGATGATAATAATTGTAGCGAGGAAGACAAGGACGAACTCCGGTCTCTGGTTACGTCCTAATGTCCTTCCTATATTAACCGTAGATACTGACACAGTGTGATTAAAGAGTGTTGTTTCGGACCATAATAGAGTGAGATAGTTATAAAATTGTTTTTCGTAACAGCGCCGAAATGTACATTTTATGGTATATAGAAATTACTGTTGGACCACTTCAAATTATTTAAGCTAAAGTTTTGAATTTATAATATATTTTCTCTGCATACTAGATTTAAGATGTTAATAAAAAAATAAAGTGATACAAATATTAAATAGATATTTAAGGCTTATAAAAGAAATGTGAAGGATATAAATAAACAATTAAACTAGATTTAGATTGTTACTTAACGGAGTGATTAAAAATATTTATAGGCGTTAGCTTTTGACATTTTCACAATTTAAGTAAAATTATTTAAAATATGTAAAATGTTTTATTGGAAATGATAATTGTTATTTAATGCAGAATTAAAACATCTCATTTAAAATGACGGAGAGGTGAGAAGCGTGATATAAATTGTTATAGAGAAATTTGTAAATATCGCATTCAAATTAACGCCATGTAATTTAGATTTTTAAATGTTCATCAACAACTTTGTACATTTCAACACACATAATTAATTATCTTAGAATAATCAAAAAAATGGATCAAAACAAAGCGAGATTTTTTAAGTAATTTAAGCTTTTTAAAATATCTGAGAAGGCAACATTTCAATATCAAATCAAATCACACAGAATTGTATTACAAAATATTAATAATTAAGTAAAATTATAAAAAATAGTATTATTGATCAGAATTTAGATTTATCTCGAGTTCTAAGAAAACATTGTTTCATCCAACAAGAAATATTTTCATGTAGATTTATATAATATTGTAATACACTTAGTGATCAGTCATTAGAAATAATTTTTTATTTGCTTTTCTATGTGCTCGTAACATTCGCTACTCTCCAACCGTACACTTTTCATTATTTCAAGATTTAAAACAGCATATCAACTATTTCATTGAGAGGAATGTGATGAAATTGACAGTACCTATATTTTAAAAGCAGTAAAATATTTATAACATTCTTTAAATGCTTTATCTTGTGTACCCTAAATATGATTTAGAATTATTATCGTCCGATTTTCAATGCCTACCAAATTTCCGCCGTGGTTAATTTATACGAAAATAACTAAAAATAACAAGTTTTTGATTTCTTCCTTTATATTTGCGTTGAAGGAATGTTAGTCTTCTCGATGAAATTCCAGTTTATTTATAAAGTTTTTTTCCAATTTTTCAGAACTAAAAATATTTAATTAAGATTATTCATTCAGAAAAATATATTCATCACCAGGACAAAAAGACTCTCTTAGTAAACGTATGTAAATGAAATTTGGTGTTCTTTAACACTCACGGTATACAGAGAAGTCTTGGTTCCAACACCGATGCGTGAAAGAGAAGCCTGGAACTGACAAAAGGGGAACGAGAGAAGACTGAATGCATTGGAAATATGTATAAATAAAAATATAAAAATGTATGTGGCCAATTCATTTACGATCAGTGAAGAATACACCAACTGGGAGTTAACATTGAGATTATTTTAGTGAATAGAAAAAAGTTAGAACGAAGATCTGTAAGAAAGGTACATGATGTGAGAATTGATGCGAGAATAAGAGAGAAAGAACTGATGGCCATAAACAGAGGCTGTCTGTAGAAGACGCGGCACGACTAGGTAAATAAATCGAATACTAGAAGATGGTCAAGTAAGAGACCTCAGAAGAGAACAGTGTGGCGCTCTATTCTTTCTAATTCACCTCCTCTCATCTTTTTGATAAACGGCATGATTTTTAAGTTAATAGTTAAAGTAGATATAATGAGATCAGTCAGTAAGCACGCATACCTCACTTTCGGTGTGATAACCATTTATTCCCTAATTACAATCATCAAAGCACTACATTTATGCTCATGGTGACTAAAAAAATGATTTTCTTGTGGGTTGATATTTTTCCTGGAAATAAGCGACTCAACATACTTTATCAAGTTGACCATTGGGTCCAATCCAATTTTTCACGGCGAGTGTTCCCGATTGATGTATTGATTCATTAGAAGTGAACAATCTACGAAAGAAAACCATGAAAAACTCCCTCGTGGATTCAGTTAGTCGGATTAACTTTCGGAGGGATGTTTGCTCCCTCTAGTGTTACCTAATACATCGAGCCTTGAGAGCCAGAAATTGCCTTTCGCGATGATGCGGATAAATTGATGACAGTTATTGCCTGTGAATAGTGTTTTAAATGCGATTATCGCTATAAGACGGGCTTGTAAAGTCAAATTAGCTAGACATGAAACTGTTAAACACCTTTAGTTCAATTGCAAACTGAAACTAAATAAAATGAGAACAAAAGCAAATATAATGTGCGAAGAAGTGGTCACATTGACGATATTAAAAAATTTAAGGTTGTTGCTCTTCTATAAAAAAAATACGAACTGTGGGTGAACAGTCAATAGGAGCGGAGAACAAGGATAATACACACGTACGAAAGAAGATGTATGAAAGTGAACGAGTCTCAAAAAAGTGTTTGCGTCAGAACAGAAAGTGCATGGCGTCCTATCTTGTTTACCTTTGCAGGTAAAGAAAATAGTAGAAACGGCATGTGATTTACTATCATAGTACGATGAGAACGAATCACTTAGCTAATTTGGAAATTAAAATAATAAAATATGCAATGTTAATATCCGCCTATTGTATTATATGTTTCTTGTCAAGAATCATGTTCACGTATAAAATTTTACCTTCGAGTGGCGCAAACATCATTTCCAAAAAGTTCAAGGAGTTAAGGAGTTGACAGCTCCTTACATGATCTGATATCGTTTTCCTTAGAATCAACTCGATTCAATACTGGTGCGTTTTAAAATTTATATTTATTTTATTTTTCAATATTTAATGTAATCAATCAAATTCAATATCTAGTCAATATCTTTTTTTTTAATCAGTGACAAAAAGTTCACTGAGTATGAAAACATGTATAAAAAAGGTGCCTGAATATGTTTTAAAATTGTACTTATCATCCTAGGACTTTATATTATGATTTGGACCTGTTGGCAGTATGTATTTTCAAAAGAAAATTAAATAAATAAATGGCAAATAGACCTTTCAATATTAGATTTTTGGATGATGGCAACATCAAACATCAAATTTTCAGTATCCATTTTTTTATGGATTTTATATTCATATCCAAGTGAATATTACATTCATTTCCAAATGAAGATTATAATGTTTATTTTATTGACACATGGGCATTGACCAATCGGACTGTGGTAATTGTAAAGCGACCAATAGCACAAGCTTGATCAATTTATTGTTTCATTTTGTTCAGATGTAATACAATGATAATGCTATCTTCCTTTTTAGTTTAAAGACACATATTTTAGTGTCAACGCTTGTATTTAGACGTAACTATCGAAATCGTTAATTTATTAGAGAAATGGCTTTTCCTGTTGGTTAAATACACGTCGACTTTTCACAATCCGCCCTTCTCGATGGATATTTTGAAATCGATGGTAAATGTATGGTAATATTTTGTAAAATAAATAATTAAAAGTATGTTGATTTTATATTTTTGGATAAAAATGATGTTTCAATCTTTATACCATTACAATACAGAATAGTTTAATACATAAGATGTGTGAAAATATGTAAATACTAGATAAAAAATATGTTTTTTTCTCTCTAGCTTATCACTATCAAGAAAAATGTACGCATACTATTTTTTTCTATATTTTTTATCACTTTACTATTGAAACTATCGAAATTCGCATTTTTAATCAATGCACAATTATTTCATCAATGTCTTGTATGCTATAGAGTGCCATTTATGTTAGTTATAATGTTGACTATTTGTTTTTAATTAGTTAAAAGTAATAGAGCAGCTATTTTAATCTATCAGAATTTAGATATCATCTAAAAATCAAATGTTATTATTTGAATATATATTTTTACCTATTTTCAACTTTTAGCACATTACGAAATGAATAAAATAAAACATAGTAAAATAAGATTAACATGTAAGTGCATACTAAACGTTCCGTTCATTCATAAACATAAATTCTATCAAAACTAGGCCGACTAACTTGTCCGGTCCATTGGTAAGAGTGACGCCTAATGACGAATGTTTATATTTGATCTTCGTCGTAGGATGTCCGCAAGTAAGTTTTTTTTTTCATAGCACAAGCGCTTAGCTTATTTAAAAAAAAACATTAAATTATCGAAGCGATGTGACTTCCACGCTCACAGCTATTTTTTCATTTAAAAAACGTGATCAATACTTATTTCATTGCATTTGCGAAATAAAAATACATTTCAAGAAGTTTACGCAAGTTTACTCTAAACATATTAAGTATGGTGGTTTAATAGATTACAATAATACATTTTTAAGATAATTTTTTTCAACTTGGTAATGACAGTCTTGTTTAGAAATATATTTAAAATCGTGAAATATGTACTGAATGGTTAAACAAAAAAAAACGCAATGGATTAGGGAGATGATGAGATTATTTGGACCAAGATGAATCTAACATTTGTGATAGTAATAAATAACTCTTTGATATTTAAGCTCGCACGCTACTGCCCTAAGTTATGATTTAAACGATTTAACCATATATAAAATTATTTCTTGTCACTCGTGGTGCTGAAAAAATTTTTTTAATTTAGTCTGATTTTCTTTCGAGGCTTTTTTATTATTTTTTTCTTAAAAAAGTATATTAAAATTAATTATTATTATATCACATATTTTAATTATTATTGAAATTATTCAAACATTATCACTTCTATTACTCTGTACCCAAGTCAAAAACTGTCTTAAGTATCTGGTTTATTTTTCTTCAAATAAATATTTTAAAAAATCACATGAAAAACGCTTGCTTTATTGAAATCACTGTTAATTTTTTTTAGTCTGTGTAATTCTATGTATTATTTCATATGTGTATGCAAGTATACTATTATAACCTGTTTAACTAATGGCCCAAAAAATTTGAAAAATCGATTAAAGTTTAAGTTATCCATCACTTATATACAGTGCAGTTGTTTCAGATAAATGCCTTGCATAATATAATATTATCAGTATGGAATATTTTAATATTCCTACTGATTCTAGCCGCCTTTTATTTGTTAGAAAATTATTTAGTACGTTTTAAAGTTATTAGACACTTTTTATGTAACATAGAAGATGTGTGCATACTTGCAATTCTGACAAAAAATGTGTACATTTGAGATTTTTTTTGAGTCACATATTTTCATATTTCCAAATATCACTATTAAAATAATATTTAAACACTGCTACGTGACTCTTGACCATAAATTTTTATAGACATTTTACATTATGTGTTTGACAGTACATAAATCAAAATATTAAGACTTTTTTCTGGTAATCGAAATTGGCAATTTGTATATAAATATTTTGTATTGTAAAAACAAAAAATGTTAATTGCGAATCAGTGTTCCCTCTAAGCGAAATGGGTGACCAACACCAGGATTGTTGTAATTCATGGGGGTGTACAGCTTTTCTCTCATGTCTGCGAGTTTTGGCGGCAAAAATTGATGTGCCTCGATTGGTCAATCTGACAACGAATGACAGCTCGCTGCGCACTTTGCACTGTCCTTTCGTGATTCGAGTCAGGACTCATCAGGACACGACCCTTGCGCGTGGTGTTTTAGTGTGCATCGCTCATTTTCATTCGCCGATTCAGAAAAAATTACTTTATATGTTTATACGTCACATAAAATATTAAATCAATGCATAACATGTGCATAAATTTACATTATTTGTAAATTTACAAAATTTACATTTTACAAATAGGCTTGTCATACGACCCGTATAGTCGCAATATTTCATTCGGCTGTCCCATATTTTCACCCAATTTTTATCCCGTATAATCATATTATTAAATAAATCAAATTCTTAGTACTTTTTTAAAACAACACACATAAAATTATAAAAATTTCTACTAATCATAACAGAAAAATAGATCACAAGATGTTATAAAAAATACTTATTAGTATATTATTCAAATAATATACTTAAATAGTATATTATTTGTTTGATTTACATATACTAACAAATTTAATTTAAATCAACGGCAGATAATAATGTGGGTTATGTATACACACAATCTGTGCTATTCTGAAAATAGCAATATTGAGATGTCAGATCTTTATCCTAACCTTGGCAGGTATGTATAACATTGTATTGCCGCCAATTTCGATGTTTTAAGTTTGACGTATTTGAAATTAATAAATTCAATCAATCAGAAATCTCTAACGCGTAAACAAACCTTAAGTTATATATTTAAGAACACATTCATATTTGTGAAGTTATAATTTTTCAGAACAAAGTTCTGTGAAATTCTAAAACCAAATTAATTAATCAATTAGAAAGACATACAGAAAAATCTAATTCACGAAATCCCAGTAGTAACCTAATATTTTCTTCGTGAATTAGATTTTTCTGTAAGTCTTTCTAATTGATTAATTAATTTGGTTTTAAACCTTAAGTTATTCACAATTACGAATAATGAGCTTTCTATTTGATTGAATTCGTTAATTTCAAACCTGTCAAACATAAAACGTCAAAAAAACGGCGCCACAATATTATACAATAACTGTCGAGATACAGGAAATAGCAATATTACTTAGTTCAGAATACGGATGAATATGAATTTCAATAAATCATGAAAATATTTTTAAAATTATAGATCTGCACTACTTTTCATTTTTATACTTGTTGCAAGGATTGCATATGATGATTATCGCAATCAAATCGAAAAATATATTTGGAGTTTTGTAAAAAAAATTATCCCCCCTTACCGCCCTCACCTCCCCCACTCTCCTCCGAGAAACCCATTTTATAACTTTACCATAACCTTGCTCGACATTTATTCCAAGCCTATATTATATTATGTCGTTACAGTAATTAAAGAAATAGAGGGAACATTACTGTATTCGTAAACTACAAAAGTTTACAAAACTATTATTTTTTATTATTGCACATTACATCGCAAAATATATTACAGTTTAATTTACTTTCGCTAACCAAAGTGCTGAAAATATACTTATATTTTGAACATGATGTAAATATATATAGCAGTCGCATGTTAGTACGTAAATGAATTCGCGAGGGTAATTTATTTTTATAATTTGAAAATTAATATTTAAGGCTCATTTTTGAAAATGTGAAATGCACCGCGACAGAATGTTGCGCGCGATTCGGACGACAGAGAGAGTTTTATTTAATAGAAGCGTCTTTTTAAATATAGTTTTGATATCGATTCGTTTTTTAAAATACAAGAATATCGATATTATATCGACAGATTCACGTTTTGACTTTCTTCCAAGTACATTATACTAAGACCTAGCATTATCAAATACATTATACATATTACCGCATATTTTAGTCACTATCCACAAATTCGCTTGCATTTTGATACTTTTTACTTCCTTTCTTTTAACTCGTGGCGTCTGTTTGCTTGACGAAAAAATATTCGATCGATTTTTAACCTTTTCCCGTGATTCAATCTAGTTGAAACTTTGCAAGTGGACTCGTGGCGACGATCAAGAAGATCTATCAAATTTTAGTTAAAAAATAATAATAATTATAGTATAATTTTGGATTTTTCAAATTTTTAAAGGTTTTTTCATACAACTTATAAGTAAGTTGTGTGGAGATTCCGATGCATATTGTAGACACTAAACCTGATTATAGTATAATTTTGGATTTTTGGAAATTTTTATTGCTCTCTTTCTTAGCGTCGCCCGACCGAAGCCCAACGCGTAGGTTAAGCGCCAAACCAGTTTCCATTAGTAAATGAGAAAGAGAGTATAATAAAAACTTGTTTTTTATGGGTTAGTTTTTTTACTTTCTTTTTTAACTCGTAGCGGCTGCTTGTCTGCTTGTCTGACGAAAAAGTTGGGTCGATTTTTAACCCTTTTTCCGTGATTCAATCGATTTGAAACTTTGCAGGCAGACTCGTGGCGACGATAAAAATGATTTCGTTTTAAAAAAATAATAATTATAGTATAATTTTGGATTTTTAATTTAATTTAATTTTCGAGCCCGACGCGTGGAGTTGGCGCGAAACCTGTTTCAATGAGAAAGGGAGTAAATAAAAGCTTGGTTTTTATGGGCTAGTTTTTTTAGGATGCCCTCCGAATACACTGATCGACAGTGGTTTATCACTCCCAAATCCAGCTTTGACTGGCGATTCTATACCGAGGTCACGCAGTCAATAAATTTTAGTTATGCGTATTATACACCAACTTATCAATGTATTCGAATGCATTAGGTAATTCTACCCACCATCAAAATTTTGATTTGAAATAAAAACATAATATGTGTCTAAATATATACCTTGTGGCTACCTGTTTAGTGATAGTAGAAGGTTTCTATCAAGTAAAAATTCACAACTTCAAAAATAAAGGTAATTAAACTTAAAATTCCTTCTCACATTTCTATCAAGTACAGGTACATTACACGTTTCACAGATATGCGCGCGATTATATGTAAATAATTAATTGTACACTATTTTTTTTTATTATCTTAAAATACCGATTAAGTCTGTTATAAAAGTGAATGAATAATGCTTTAATTATGCGTATATTCACTTGGTGTGTAGTAGAGCAAAAAATATTTCAAAAACGCTCGCAAACTTTTAAAAAATATTAGGTCCTTACATATGAAATTGGCGTTTAGTATGGGAGGAACATAAAGCCGATTTTTCTTTTTTATAATATATTTATTTAATCAAAGTATGTACCATTGCTATCTATGCGCTTTTGCCATCTCATAGGTAGTTCATCGATCCCTTTACTAAAAAAACCATTCGGACGGGAATCAATAAAATCTTTGAAGGCGGTTTGGACTGCCCCATAGGAGTTGAATTTTTTCCTTTGCAAGAAGTTATCCAAATTTCGAAAAAAATGGTAATCTGTTGGGGCAAGGTCCGGAGAGTACGGTGGATGTCTTAGACATTCCAATTGAAGCTCCTCTAATTTGGTAGCCGTCTGTTGTGCAGTGTGTGGTCTAGCGTTATCATGAAGCAGCAGTGGCCTAGAGCGATTAACCAGCCTCGGTTGTTTAGCAGCTAGCTTTTCCATCATGGTTTGCAGTTGCTGACAATAGACATCTGCCGTAATCGTCTGGCCAGATTTAAGAAAGCTGTAGTGAACGACACCAGCACTAGTCCACCAAACGCTCACAAGTAACTTTTTGGGAGTCAATTTTCGCTTGGGGCATGGTTTGGCTGGTTCGGCAGGGTTCAGCCATTGCGATGAGCGCTTCCGATTATCGTACAGGATCCACTTTTCATCACAGGTAATGATTCGATTTAAAATCCCTTCATTATTGTGCCGGTTGAGTAATGCAACGCAGCAGTCAACGCGCGTTTGTTGATTTGCTTCACTCAATTTGTGAGGTACCCACCTTTCAAGCTTTTTCACCTTACCAATTTGCTTCAAGTGGATTAAAACAGTTTTATCACTAACACCGCAGCCTGCAGCTAACTCGGATGTGGTTTGCGATGGATCCGCTTCCACAATAGCCTTCAATTCTTCATTATCAACTTTGGTCTCCGGCCGTCCACGGGGCTTGTTCTGCAGGTCGAAATTTCCAGAACGAAAACGTTGGAACCAAAAACGCACTGTGTTTTCTTTTGCGGCACCGTCGCCATACACATCATTAATCCTTCGAGCCGTTTCTGCAGCACTGGTGCCACGGTGGAACTCGTACTCGTAAATAACGCGATATTTCAAGTTTTTCATTTTGTAAACTGAGTGACGCAAAGAAAAAAACAATTGAGGAAAAAACAAATGAATTATAATTTTCAAAACACAAATACATGAGTAAATAGCTGTATAAATTTGGATTTGGAATTCCTAACCAAAGAGAAGATATTTGAGATCAAATTTGCCAGTACGGCAAAACGCCAATTTCATATGTAAGGACCTAATATATATATCCAAAATGAAAACACAAAAACATTTCGGTGTTGCGTTTTCATCTTCAACGCTGTATTGAATTTTAGATCTATAGACATATCATTCCTCTCGATATTATATCGATACGAAAGTATAAAAACGAATCGATAGTCCAATGAATATGCGCAACAGGTCTATCCGCTTGACGTGATTTT
Organism: Agrypnia vestita; assembly: GCA_016648135.1. Classification (NCBI taxonomy): domain Eukaryota; kingdom Metazoa; phylum Arthropoda; class Insecta; order Trichoptera; family Phryganeidae; genus Agrypnia; species Agrypnia vestita. The sequence goes on from JADDOH010003845.1 coordinate 63,162, forward strand.
CGAAAATCGAATCGAGAATCATTAAATTGCATAATGCTTATCCACCGTGAAAAATATTATATTATATACTATTCAAGTTACAACAGTTACATACTGACAACATTGATTATACTATTATGCGATTTGAAAATAAATTGATTAAAAAAAAATTGTTTTTTTATTTAGTATCCCATGAGCTTCTTTCTTGAGTATAATATGGTATTTAGGAGTATAAGACTAGAGCTGAGAATTCAAGTGTGAAAATATGCCGGCAGTGGTTTTCCGGACTGGCGAGTCCTCTGTTCATTTGTGTTGTACAAATTTATTTTTATTTTTTCATCAGGAGAGTGACAGTGAGAGTACTTTTATAAATTGTCTCTACGATGTTGTGTTCATTTTCATTTCATATATGTACTTGACTTTGTTTTCACCTCATTTGCTCAACGATTCATATTCTGGGGCTTTACTTGTTATTTTCTCACACATTGTTTACTTTTGTTGTATTTTTATTTCCTTATGAACTGATTCCACGTTATTACAACCCTATTTGATAAACAAATAAACTATGGTTTCTTCTTACTCACCCTTGCATTTAATAATATTTGGTCATCCACTTTACTTAAATGTTGATAGTTTTAGAGGTCTAGCTAGTCGAGAAGTTGGTGAAAAATCAATCATAAGATTCCGCCACAACAACAAACAAACAAACAAACAAACAAACAAACAAACAAACAAACAAACAAACAAACAAACAAACAAACAAACAAACAGACAAAGAGAGTTAATTAATTGTATATGTGAGCGCATGGTGACGTCTGTCCGGGAAGATTGTTTAAGTATCTGCGGTTCAACTTAACATCTAATATAAACTGTGATATTTGTATACAATAAACACTGTCATTGTACCATCCATATTTACTGTTACGGGACACCGTAATCTTACATCTAATCCGAGTAAGCGATCGCGGCTTATCTGGAGATTAGATGCAGTCACTAACGCAACCATGATACTGATTAGGATATAATTGTTGAAGCAGTCGGTAACAAACAACAAGGCGATACAATTAAAGTAGATTTTATTTATTCTATAGGGATGTATCAGGAGAACATGTAAGCCGTAAGGTAAATATTGGTGTATTTCCATTAAATTTGATATGATATGCCGTGCAAACGTTAACACCTTTCAATTGTATGTTCTCTAGATAACTTTTGATAGATAAATAAACACATATAGACATCTCTTGATGTATATGTACTGATGTAAGTAGATTTTATTTATTCCATAGTAATGTATCAGGAGAACATGTAAGCCCTTTAATTGTGTGTTCTCTAGATAACTCTTGAAACATGCATAGATATCTCTTGATATCTATACATGTTTCAAATTCCATGTATAACAAAGTAATAAAAGAAGTCAATGAAGGATTTTAGAATAGTTCTTTTCATTTTATAACCCATTAACCTTCTTCTGCATCGCTTCGCTTTTCCGAATTTATTACATTTTATTCACATCACGAACCAATCAAGGCACAGTTCCGTGCAGCTCTGTAAATAGCTAAATTGTTATCACTGATTGTGTTGGCAGTACCTTCACCCAGCCGGATATTTTTCTTCTGGCAAATAATATATTTTGAATTTCACAGCACGTCTGCTCTTTGCCCCGAGTAAATAAGAAGAATTCAGTTGTTTCATTATTTCTAAAATTAAATTTGACAATTAAAATTGGGAGCAATTTTGTCCCTTGACCTTTAAAATGCAAGAAACCTCCCTTCCTTCCTGTAAACATGATATATTTTTTAATACAAATTTAATATTAAATTATGAAAAGTGTTCATTTTTGTCTAGTTTCAAGCGTACTTCAAACGTTATAAATGTACGTGAAAACTTTTTGCCATGGCTTTGCACATTTTATGGCAAAAGTGAATTTCTGATTGCACGAACAGGGAAAAAATAATTTTCAAAACTTTTTAGAAATTCAGACATGATATTTACCATTTTTACTCTCACTTCTACTTTGTATTACAACTAATACAACGTAGAAGTTTTAAACCACTTAGTTCAAAAATAGAGTTATTTGACTTAATTTAAAACAATTTTTGCACTTATTGTTCAATATTAACTTTTTCAGCAACGGAACAGTATTTTCACACGAAATTTAAAATGCAAACTCAGATATCAGGAGAACATATAATTGAAAAATTGTTGATATTTCATGCGCATTTTCCCTATAGGGCGGCCTTCGTAGCGCAGTGGGCATGACACTGGTTTCCCACACCGAGGGTTCCGGGCTCGATTCCCGGTGAGGTCACAATTTTAATCTATGTTATATATTGAAGCCTGGGTGTTTTGTGATGTATTTCGCTTCTGTAATTGGGCCTCCTGGCCTGTTGAAGCATAAATATATACATATGTATATATTTGTGTTAAATCGAAGGCTTTCACGGGTACAAGATATGTTAGTTCTAACTACTTTGGGGGTAACCCGCGTCAAATTCTGGTCGTCAGGACCAGTCGTCTGCCGACGTTTCGAACAGATCTCACTGCTCATCTTCAGGGCGCCTTGTCGATGAGCTACTTCTCCAAAAAGCGTACAACCGTTCTTTATATAGATATACATATATATATTAAAATCTACTTATTTGTAGGTCTACTCACCTATCGAACGGCCTAGGTCCTAAAAAGTAACTAAGCAAAATTTTGAAAAAGTGGGATTCAATATAATACGCATTTATATCATGGGTACACGATTTTATATTTTACGCGGGGTTTTAAGGAGCAACTATGCAAAATTTGATTGCACGTTAGAATTGCACCCCGAGTGTAAAATTATCCATCTCCATTCCGAAAAAAAATTTTTTTGAGTTAATAATGTTATATTTTAGTAAATCATTAGTTTTTCTACGTAACTAAAGACCATTTTTATGTAACTTTCCTATATTTTTTTATAATTTTTAGTGATACACTAAATTTTTATCCTATAACTGAGTGCAAGAATATCCCTTTTTAAAATGTGATTATTTTGTTATATGAAATATACAAAACAACAATAATATATGTTGACATGTTGACTTTTAATGCTAACAGCACTATTTTAATTGCGGGAATAAAAAAACTAAATTCCATTATCCAGTAATATAGAGTGTCTAAAATAAGTTTCTTAGATTTATCAATTGTAAACTTAACATACCTTCAAGTAATATTGATTGAAAAATATTCTTAGAGCTTTTAGCTGTCTTGATAAACTAGAGACTAGAAGAATAGTGACGGACTTTCTTTTTTACACAAACTAATAAATGGTGCTATCGACTGTCCTCAACTACTAGAACGTATCTGCGTTGTGTGTTCCGTCTCGCATAACTAGATGTCTTTTACAGGTTTTGCCGTGGAAACTACAGCTACTAACTATATCTTTAATTCCCCACTGCAAAGGCTTCCTATACTAGCAAACAGATACGAGCAACTGGACGTCTTTGCCAATAACTGTATATTATTCAAACATGTATTAAAAGGTGTATTGAAAAATTATTAGTATTTGTCGAATTGGACTTAAATAAATGATTTCTATTTGTATGTATATTTTATATTATATTATGACTTTCAAAGCTTTTCACTCTACATTATTATCCTTTTTTTTGTTACATTTCTATTATATTATGTTTATCATATCCTTCTGCTTTTTATATACTTGCTTTATATTATATTTATCTTTATATATTTGTATCTGTATTTTAAGTATTTTCTTTCCACTTTATGTCATTATTATGTTTACGTGTTATTATTATTTTTTTTTTAAACTATATATTCTGCTAATCTACACTTTACTTATCTGTTTTAAAAGCCTATTAATATTAATAATAATAATAATAAAAATCTCAGAATGCATATTTTAAAAGTGCTTTATGTAGACGATTTTTCTCCAATAACATTTTTCTGTTCTGGTATTTCTATATTTCTTTATGCCATCTTGGTAAAATAATATTTCAGGCTGCCTTTATCGCGTGTTTGATTTGAATGGGAAATGTTCCTGCGACTCGTCCTTTGCGCATCCTGATTGAATCTCCGGCGACTGAGGATGACAGGCGCCCTGGAGCTGGGCAGGAAATGCATTCGTAGGAAGTGGCTTGGGAAATGACTGCTTTAGGTGAAGCCAGCAAAGCTTCCAGGTTAATTTATTAAACGAACATTTATGTTTACCTGATAATCGTGATGCGATGCATGAATCTTAATAGATATCAGGGTGTACCAGTAGAAACTTGGCAGGAAGATTCCTGACAATGTTATGAGTCTAAAATGTTCAAGCAACCATGGCCTAATATCAATAGTTATGGAGATATGCAATATCAAAGTTTACATTTTTTTCCAAAATTTCTTACTTATTTTTTGTTGTTGAAAAGTTGTAAAAAGTTGAACTATCATTACAGTAACGATTATGAAGGAATATATATCGGAAGGAAGTTAAAGCCTTTAGAAAGTACTGATGTTGTTGCGTCATCAAGAGGTTGGTCTGATAAATTGAAAACTACTTTGTTATAATCTAATTTTGGCACTCGATGCAATTTGTATTCGCGAGTAAGAGAGTTGAATTTATTGATTTGACGTTTAGTGGTGATTTCCAAATTTATTTCTGTGCGTTGATGAATAATATTGTCTTACTGGTCCCATAACATCGGATGAGTTACCGAGGAAGGTTTGAAATGCATATTAGTTATTTGAGTACCGATTGAATTTAATTAGCAACGTATGTTTTGTATTTGGTCGCGCAAAAGGGCTAAGCTGCATTTAGTTAGAATGTTATCGGTGGAGCGCTGTTGTATTAGTCGGGGTTTTAATTTAATGCTGTAGGAATAACGTTTGTATCGCGGCATCTTCGTAAAAAAGTTCAATCAGAACTCAGTTTTGAGCTTTTCGATAACTTTACAAGATCGAAAAATTTCCTCCCTGTAGAGGTTAGTTATGTTAATATTAAGACTCATTATTAATACTCACATCATCCTTAGTTCATCATGTCCTTACGGAAGGACATAAAATAGATTTTAATAATGCCTCAACCCTCGCAAATATTAATAACGAAACATGCAGAATATACAGGGAAGCAAAAAAAATACATAAAAATAAAAATAACATGAATTGCCGCGACGACGCGATCCGAATTCCTTATACTTGGAAATCCATCCTTAACGACTGTAAAATCTTTTCAAAATCAGCCCCTAATAATCCGATTCCAAGTACAGACGCATTAAATGAACACATAACTAACAATAACGGAATTTCCAATAACAATAGAAGAATTACCAGGTCGCAAAGTAAATTCAGCAATTAGCTTCGCATTAGGTTTCACTTGGATCTCGACTTCTGGAGTGAACGGGTGTGTTTGCCACCAATTCAAAACAGACCTCGAAATACAAGGCAAAAATCCTTCTGAAAGTGGCCAGTGCTCTCTGTCCGAAACGTTGGGTACATAATAACAGTCTTTTTCAAGACTACAATACGCGGGTTATCCTAGAAAATAATCCTTCATCTTTCACCCGCGAAAACCTTAATATTAACATATAAATCTAAATATATATATATATATATATATATATATATATATATATATATATATTATAATAAGATATATATATAATATATTAACAAAATGGCGCATTGGGAATCTGACACTTCAGCACGCGAGATGTGAACCTTTCTGTGAACCCTCGTGTTAATAGAGGGTTTTTCCACGGGAGCGCTTCGCGCCATGGCCAGGTGACGCAGCATGGAGTGAAAGGTGAATCCATTGCAACGCCTGGGGGGCAGCTGCAGAGGTGATGTTCCGGTAATCATCTGCATCGGCAGCCTCGGGGCGGGGTTGTTCTCTGGACCCTTAAGGGAGCAATCCTCCTCAGATGCGAGGCCAGCAAAATAAAGACCACGACTTGCCTGGTATTCAAATTCTCTCTAATAATCAATTTCACATCACGCCTGGAGCGAGCTGCGTGTTATCTGACTCCGTAAATACAAGAACATGTGCATCAGGTCGAGCGGTTTTAGAAAAAAGGAACATTGCTAAGCACGTGCGGAAGCGGTGTTTGTGCCAGACTATTGTAGCTTCATTGTTTTAAATGTGATATAGAAATTTTGCCCAGATGTTCATTAATTTGCAGAATGTGAATACCACGCACCGACACCTGCGCTGCGTCACCGCCAGTAGTATAAAAGTATTTAGTTCCACTGTCTTTTCCTTCCTTGTATGACGCGGCCGCTAGCGCTGATGTCGAGGCGTGGTAAATTAAATCTTCACCTCAATTTATTGTAAAGAAAAGGGTTTCAATGTGCAAAATTCCCAAAAACACTTCATAAAAAAATTGTCACGTTCTGTGGCATTATTAATTTCTGTTTAAAATTCATTTGAATAAATTCCCCTTCATCTAAATAATGTTTCGTTGTGTTACCCTAGTCATTGAACTGTTGCAACTTAAAATAAGTTAAAGTGAGAGACAGCTGAAGTGCAGCGTACACGACACCGGAAGTACCCTGAGTTTGAATTGTAGAAGTGGGGTGAGTCCGATTCTTCTCCGACTGAGCGAAGCTGGTGGCGACGAGGAGTTCTGTTGGGAGCAACAGAACTTCACGTCGTAATATAAATATATATATATACATATACATATATTGATAACTAGTTTAAATTCGTAAGCAATAAACTTAACGCTTTCCCAACGTTGATTTAGTTAAAACGGTTTTATTCAGGAGCGTTTTCCAATTCTGTACAATTCTCGTACATACAAGAGATAGGCCCGGAATAATTAGAAACTTTAACCCGATAGCTACGCGCTGATTGCGTATCACATTCTCTTTGATTGCTCTGGGCCAACTGAGCTCCAGCGCCGATTCTGTGGAGGCACGATGGCCAGACCTACAATTAAATCAAAAAACTTTTTATGTTATATTTAACACAAAACATGTTTCAATGCATCACATTAGTGACAGATACTGAAATGTCCAATTTACCAATAATAAACCCCTGAACGCGGTTGCCGAGAACGTACTTGTTCTCTCATATGCAGAATTGCTTCCACACGATCTAACTGACCAACCAACGCTCAGGGTTATCTTACCAGGATTCTAAGCCTCAGTGGTTGTGGTCCATTCCCTTTACTTTCTTTCAGATTGGTTGGGGAATTGTATGGAGAAAGTAAAATAAAAAAACAGGGCCTGTATGGTTTTACATGAGGTTTATTACAATGAGATGGTATCCAGTCAATTCAGTACACAGAGAATAGTTCAAAAGGCACAAATTCTACAGTATATTATACAAGTAGATTCGGTTACTGTCAAAGGTGTATCCGTTGTTAGTTCAGGCGCCATAGACAGGTCCTCGTACGCATGGGCATGGGCGATTGGGGCCACATGTGGTTGCGTGCAGGATTCGTTGTGTAGTCTGGCTTGCTCGCGCAATGCGGCCAAGCCAGATAATGGGGTTATTCCTTGCTCGCGAAGAGCCTTTCTTAACGTGTGTAAACGAGCAGTTTGGTAATTAGGAATGCTAGAAAGGGTTTCCATGGTAAGGTTAGTGGTGAACTTGAGTAATATTTGTAATTGCAAGCAGCCGAGTTATTGATTTAGAAAATTGAAATTTGAATTACGATGATAGCTAGGCGTTTCAAAACTTTTGAGCCCGAGTGTACTCGATGTGGTCCAAAACTTATGAGTCGTACAGTGGGCGTTTTTTGTAAACGGGGAATGGCGCGAATTATTTCGGTAATTAATGGCGATTATTTTTACGCGGTACGACAGTCTTAGGTTGTGGGAGGAAAGTGGAACAGTTTTTTACAACAAATGCTAGAGTTCTACAAGATTACATAAAAGAGTGTGTACTGATTGACATTATATTTTACTTTATCCATACAATGTGTAACCATTTTTTGACCAATCTGAAATCTGTAAGGGGTGGCCCATGAGTTGGGCGCCAGTGAAATGTCCAATTTACCAATAAACCCCTGAACGCGGTTGCCGAGAACGTACTTGTTCTCTCATATGCAGAATTGCTTCTGCACGATCTAACTGACCAACCAACGCTCAGGGTTATCTTACCAGGATTCTAAGCCTCAGTGGTTGTGGTCCATTCCCTTTACTTTCTTTCAGATTGGTTGGGGAATTGTATGGAGAAAGTAAAATAAAAAAACAGGGCCTGTATGGTTTTACATGAGGTTTATTACAATGAGATGGTATCCAGTCAATTCAGTACACAGAGAATAGTTCAAAAGGCACAAATTCTACAGTATATTATACAATTTATAAACGTGGTTTCATACGGGACAATGAAATACAAAAGTAAAAAGGTTTAGGAAAAACACAGCGCCGAATTATCAAGTATGACCCTGGTGGCTACTAAAGTCAAAATGGATGCTCCTTTATAACGAAATTTAATCACAGTCGGGTCCACTACAGAATATTAATTTACATATAGTTAAGCTTCCAGAGGTCGGCCCAGTAGAGGCTCATGGGATATAAGGGTAAGTATGAACAGGGATTGGAACAGACTTTATGTTTCCTATTTTAAAAGTTACATCACTTGAGTTCGATTAATGTCACTTGGTTATCCTTTTGATAACTTTTTGTAAATAGTTTGCGAATGTTAGAGATTAGCCTTAATTGGCTCCTGTAAATTATGTATAGATATAAACAAACACTCGAAACCTGTAATTTTTCTTCGGAGTATGGAGTGGATCGACCACCTTTAGTAAGGGTGGCAGCCCTGACCAGCTGTAGGAGGCGGCGGACGGTTGTCTTCCGTCAGCTGATCGGTCGGAATGCCCGAGCGGAGCGGCCGAAGTTTATGACGATTTTAATGAAGGAGACGCCAATGACGGCTGAATCTTATGAAGTCCAAGAGCACGGTATTTTTATTAAAAGTTAAAAGAACAGGCGTTGTTTAATAGGGCACGAAAACGATTGTTTTTATTATACCCCTTGTTGGCGGGGAATGTTCATGACGCCAATAGTAATGTATTATATTTTTAGAAAAGGGCGCTCAAGGCGCTTGCGATGAACTTTTTTTTAACTTTAGTCTACTTCACCCTTAGTCGTTTATAAAACATAGATAACGATTATCATAATGTATTTATTGCGAGACCGACATTGTCTCACACGACGAACTCGTTACTATATGCGTTTAAACTAGTTGAACACACTGTTTAACTTTATAACACGGCAGGAAGTATATTATTTGCGTTTAAATCGTTTGAACACACTGTTTAGCTTTGTAACACGGCGAGAGGTATGTTATTGGCTCACATTTGAAAATTTACAACGAACAATTCCGGCACCGTAACTTTTATGCAAATGGCGGCCGTAATTTGCTTAGGGCGGGCGGCGTAGCTGACGCACCGCAGAGCTCGGTTCCCGGATGATGACTGGTGAAGACTGTCCTGCCGGGCGCGGGGCTATCCTATATTAGCGCGGAAGGCTAGCGGAAGAGGGTGCGGGGGGGGTCGCGCGCCGGTACAGTCGCTCCAAGAGTATGGCAGCGCGGTCCGTCACGGCACGCCCTCCGTCTCCTGCTCGGAGGCCCCGCGAGGGCGGTTGACAGGGATACTATCATAGTGTGTGTGACTCGTAAGCCTGTGTGTATAACCTTCGCGCCTTGGCTCCGGCCGCTTTGCTCGGCGTGTGCGATTTCGTGTATTATTATGGTTACGACGGAATATGTAATATTTACTTATTTATATTTATTTGTTACGACAGAATAGTAATACTTCCTTTCTGTCTAAAAGGAAGCATTACACATTCCCTTATCAGGTAGTATAAAAAAAAACAAACAAAAAAAAGGATTCATTGGTAAATTAATAATTATATAGGGAATCCAGGCCTTACGGTGTACCACCAAGGATCTTGTTTGTAAACCCTTAGTTCAACATTGAGTGAGGATACTCCATGACAGAGTACGGATTGTCAGTGTTTACAAAAAAAACATGGAAATTATCGTAATATGCGAGTGGTAGGCTCTATACGGCAGATTTGTCAACGTTACAAGGTTCTAGTAGGCGGAATTGTTCGCCGGGTTAAATTAAAAATAATATTTTTATAAAAAATGGCCTTTTTGCCAGTGGTCGGCCATCTATGCTTCAGTAGTCGGGACACTGGCCAAGTCGCCCTAGGAACCAGTCCCCTTTTTATAATACCAACTTCAATTAATTATCAGGTGTGAAGACCACCTATCGTGTTCATTAGCGCCGGTACAAACCGGCCCGACTCCCGGATAGGTCGAAGCACCTCAGGGTCGTCACCCTGGGTGACCTAATTTTGACTCGTCAGGTCCATACAAGGCTCAATACAAGACATGGCTTGTGATGAACATTCTGCTTCGCGTCAAAGCCTACGTGATCCTTACAAAAAAGTTTTGTCATCACAGGTTCAGGTGAACAGTGACAGTCCCGTTACCATGGTATAATGGTAACAGGCGTACTGGAATAAGTGATAAAAAAATCTCATATATAAAAAAAAAATAGTTTTTGTAACATGTGAATTTCCAAAACGAGTTTTTGGAAATGAACAACGGGACAGCCCCGTTACCATGGTGTGATGGTAACAGGCGTGCCGAAATAAGTGATAAAAAAAATCTTATATATAAAAAAAATAGTTTTTGTAACAAGTGAATTTTCAAAACGAATTTTGGAAATGAACAACGGGACAGCCCCGTTACCATGGTGTGATGGTAACAAGCGTACCGAAATAAGCGATAAAAAATTTTTACATATATAAAAAATAGTTTTTGTAACATGTGAATTTTCAAAACGAATAAGCGATACACAATTTGTTCATGAAGATAACTACCGTGACCTAAAAAATAGCGAAATACAAAAAAAACTTAATACATAAAAACTAACGACCTAGCGGGAGGACGTGTCTATTTATATACATAGCGGCAGCCCTGGGATTTTTTGCTTAGTGCAAGGTCTAAATCTTAATTTAACTTATCAACTATAGTGGGTATCCGAGTAGAGATGAACTCTATAAAAGACAATACCGTATGTACTTCGGATCGCGGTACACCCTGTGTAAGTAAAGCCTGCCTTGTTTTCGACAGTTGGATGATTTGCTTAAGGCTGGGGTCCTCGTCCTGCATTTGTCACGTCCGGTAGTTCCCAGGGCGCCGTTAATAGTAGGGCGTCAATTCGTATTGAACTCGTTGTTCACTTTCGCGCGGCCTCTGCTCGACCACATGGTGGATCAGGGCTACCACAAATAGGGTGATCCCCCTTTAAAAGGTAATGAGTGGTAGCGTTCAAGAATATCGCTTGGTCAGTCGCCTTCAAGTCGCGGGGGGGGGTTTTTGACTCATACTCACGCATTTATTCATTCTACTTGCACGGCCATGTCATTCAAACAAACTCAGATATACTATCCTAATTCATCGCATTCGCCGTAATCATGCAGGGGGGGGCTAAGTGTGGCGTTTATTTTCTTTATTATTTTTTTTTTGTGATGAACATACCTTTGGGTAGATAGCTATGGTAAGTTGAAAACGACTAGAGACAAGCGAACACTCTTGGTAACGACCGATGCTCTGTTGCTAATAAAATTTTTCTTGGTTATATATGGGGTTCGGTAAACCGATCTTGGCTCAGCAAGCTTGTGAGCCTTTATGTCCTCGGAAGAAAAGACAAGAAAAGTATTTCCGAAAGAAATGATCGCGTAGACACACACTTGAGTGGCATAAAAGGTTGTGGTCGTTTCTATGAAATTTCGAAATATCGTTCCGTGAGGAAGGGCGAGCGAGGTGGTACGTTGTTTATTGCATGGTAGCGGTCTGCCGTAAAAGAAAAATTAGATAATGAGAGACATAGCCGGCGGCCATATGGATATGGAACGCATACTTAATATTCATACTTCCTGCCAGGGCAAGTATTGGTGTCAAACGTGGGTTAACCAAGGGAAAGAAGAAAAAAAAAATTCTAAAAGGAAGGCAGATGCCTTCACCAACAGGCACCATTGCCGGGAGATCCCGGCAATGGTGCCTGTTCCTGGATCATTATGATTTGATATATAAGCAGACTTAAACTGGACAAGACTGGAGTGTCATGACAATTAACATAGGTCCTGGCAAACCGCGCACCATCATCTGATCAATAAGGGTGAACTGGAGCACAAAGGGCCCTTATTGACCAAATCCTGCTTTCGGTTATTTAACGTCTGCCGAACAGGTCTGGAGTAAAAGAAAAGACGAAGTTACATGATGTTCAATGATCGCTCTTTGGAGATGCGCCAAAAGGAAACGCGATCAAGTTCCGTTTTCCGGTTCTTTTATGTCTGCCGGACGGAATCAACGTAAAGGAAAAGACGAGGGTATTATCTAGAATTTGACTAAATCTCGCGAGTGAAATTTGCCGGAAAATTTACCATTACAATCCGTCAGCTCATATATGCATGGAGACAGTTTTTTTGTCACTTCACACTTAATAAATTTTCGGGGCTAGCTTGGTCGTGAAATATTTCCCAGCATTGGATTGCATGAAAGATCTTCTCCACACCGTCTGTCCCACCACAAAGGTTTGGTGTTTCCTTCGCAGATTATATCGCGCAGCATTCCGTTGAAAAGCTTTCAGTAGAGCCAAGGAGACCTGGTCATATATTTTTTCCATACCGCTTAGATGTTCCAGCCGTTGCCTTAGGGCTTCCTCGTCGGATTCTACTCCTCTGTTGGACATCGGCTGGTGGAAACTCCCGTGGGGAATAGATTCGAACCCGTGCATGAGAGAAAATGGGGAATGTCCGGTAGCAATACTCATGCAGTTGTTTAAGCTCGAACAGATCTCTGGTAGCTTAGCGCACCAGTCCCTTTGGTTGCTTTGTACAAGAATCGACAGCGCAGTTAATATATTGGCATTCTGCCTTTCACTAGGATTATTTTGCGGGAAATAGTAAGCATTGGTGAACAGATCGGATATCCCCATAGAGGTCGCGAAGTTCTTAAATTCTCGTGAAATAAATTGCTTTCCGTTATCGGTTATCAGTGTCTGTGGTACCGAGTAAGGGAGGAACACCTATTTCCTCAGAACGTCGATTACTGTTTTTGATGTAGCGTGTCGTAGGGGAATCGCCCATACGAATTTTGTAAAATTATCTACTACGGTCAAGATGTGCATATTTCCTCGCTTGGAAAGTGGCAGGGGGCCGACAAGATCGCAGGACAGCGATTTCATAGGTCGGATCAGTCTCTTGGGGGTCTCCATGAGCCCCTGAGGCCCCCGGTTGCTTCTCTTATATGACTTGCATGTCTCACAACCGTCCACGAATCCCTTTACGGAGGCATACATTCCCTTCCAGTAAAATGTGCGGGAGAGGTATTCGTACGTCTTTAACACTCCCGGGTGACAATTATGGTAGTGACACTCACGTATCAGTTCTGTACTTTTGTCTGAAGGTACGACTATCTTCCACGGGGACCTACCGGGCCCGTTTCTCCCATCGGTCGGCGCCTTACTATATCGATAAAGGTGGTGTTCGCCCAGCATGAAGTTTGGGACGGAATCGGGCCGTTCGTTGCATTGTCGGCGCAGCCGTAGGTAGGCTGCGTCGGCAGTATCATCGTAGGAGGAGGCTAGCTCCAGGCTGCCTATCTCGATACGGCTGAGTCCGTCAGCTAGGTGGTTTTCGCACCCCTTTTTGTATTTAAAGGTGAAGTCATATTGGCTTAGCTGACAGGCCCAGCGGCTCAGGCGTCCGCCTGGAGACGATAATGTTGATAGGTATTTGAGACATCCGTGATCGCTAATCAGTGTAAAGTGTGTCCCCTCCACATAACTGCGGAAGTGATGGACCGAGTCCACGAGTGCCAACAGCTCTCTTTCGGTGACGCTGTACGATCTTTCAGGCTGGGTGAGCTTTCGAGAATAGTATGCTATAATATGTTCCGATTTGTCAGGCATTTTTTGTGAGAGGAAGCTCCCTATGCTTATCGCACTAGCATCGCATGTTAGGACATACTCGTGATCATGGGACGGAGGCTTCAATATGGGCGCCATCACCATAGCTCTTTTAAGGGCGACGAATGCCTCCTCGGCCTCTTCGCTCCAAACAAACCTCTTTCCGAGAAACTTGGAGCTGGTCAGCCGACATAAGGGGCTGGCAATTTTTGAGAAATTCTGTATGAATCTTCGGTAATATGACAATGTGGCGATGAAGGCCCTAGTTTGCTTTACCGTCGTCGGCCTCGGATAGTTGACCATCGCCGAGATTTTGTCAGGATCGGTACGTATCCCCTCTCTGTCTATAACATGTCCCAGATACTTAAGAGAGTCCTTGCAGAAGTTGTATTTGCTCAGTTTTATAGTTAGCCCAGCCTCTTTCAGTCGAGAAGCTACTTTTCGTAGTAAGGAGACGTGCGAATCAAAATCCTCGCTACACACCAGTATGTCGTCCATATATGTGGATACATTTGGGCCTAAGTCGGAGAAACAAGAATCCATCAGTCTCTGTAGCTCGGCTGGTATGTTTTTCAATCCAAACGGGCATACCTTGAACTGGAATTGACCGCGACCCTCTACGAAGAAGGCGGTCTTTTCGCGACTTCCGGCGGCTAGAGGGATTTGCCAGAATCCGGAGCTTAGGTCTAGGGTGGTGAGATACTTGGTGTTTCTTAAGTTTTCAAGAGTTCGATTGATATTGGGCAGCCGGTATGAGTCTGACTTGGTGATGTCGTTCAATTTCCTTGGGTCTAAGACAAAGCGTGCTGACCCGTCCTTTTTTGGTACGATAAATACGTTGTTGAGC
>JADDOH010003846.1:0-18344 GCA_016648135.1 Agrypnia vestita
AGGAAGAGAAGATTAGATATAGTGAGTGATTGGTCAATGTTGATTATACATGTAAAACCTCTAGATTACATGTATAATAGTTATTTATGATTTAAAAGAAACGATAAAATGTAAAACGTGTCTTGCGATTCTAATAAAAATACAACAACACATCGCCTGATATACTTTTGTGTTTATTTTTTTAGTATATTTTGAAGAGGAAATTTTATTAACCAAATATTTGTTAAACTTCTGTTTTTTTTTCTAAAAATTGTTTCTCCTTTCCTGAAATCGTGTTGAATATGTGGGTTTTTGTATTATAGTAGCATACAATGTCGCATAACATTTCTATCGAGATAATAATCCCTTAGACAGTATTGCTCACCAACGTGCGGAGCGTTATTGTAGGTGGGGGATTTAATTACTGCACTCAAAATATAATACTTTTTGTAAGTTTTGGGATAGTATCATTAATAAATAACATATGGGTATATTTTTATTTATTTATTTAATAGCATTTAAGAAAACTATGTAATATGAGGTGTATTATTAAACAGATAAAATTATTCTAAGAAGAGGTCGCATTAAATGAATTATAAATGTATTTTTGCACCCATATGTTTTTATAAATATTAATTGCAAATACATTTATACTTAAAACTTCATTAATATTTTTAATAAAACATGGGTATTTATATATTTATAAGGCTGGAATCACATATAGGAAATGAAAAATATTTAAATTACATTTCAATTCAGAATCACTACTATTAAAATATTTATCTAACTCATATTCCGGTTCTATCAATAAATCTAATACCTCTGAAATAATTTTGCTACGTTCAATACCTGTAATACCACTTTTTTCGGACAGACACAAAACATTTTCGTTATACGAGTTCTACACCTGTAGCAATAATTGAAAACAATTATCGCACATTCTTCAATTATTTTATTTGTTAACCAAATGATTTGGCTTCTATTTTTTATATTTTTGATGTGGCCTTAAATCCGGCGTCAATGACGCTGGGTCATATTTACCCGAGGTGAAATCAAACCTTTTTTACCCCGAAAACCGTACAATTGAACGTTTGTGTAGCTGGAGATACAGCACCCTCTAACCGAACTACTGGTTTACTCAGCGACACTGCCTGCGTAGCGAGATAGCGTGCATCCAGTCGGGAGGGGTAAATATGACCCAGCGCCATTGCTGGCCAGTATTTCCGCGACATATTCTCATTTGTTATTTAGTGTTTGATGGTTACTATGCTGATATTTTTAACTCGTTGTAAATTTTTTTTTTAAATTAATATTTTTGGTTTTTTGGCAAAAATACCACAGATAAGCAATCCGGTATTTTGTCGATGTTAGAAGGGTCGCACTACGATGAAGTAGAGTTAAATGCAACTTCAGACAGCGATCTTGAAGACCACTTACTCAAACTATTACCCTCCAAAGAAACTTGAGCTGAAATGGATTACGTTTGCAGCTGCATTCTCATTCGTAGTAAGGGTTCCTGTGTAGTTTTTTTTTCGTTTCCATCAGGTAGGATAATCAATTTTTAAGTTTTAATTCACCAAACGAAAACAATAAACTGACGACAATGTTTAATTCATGGTATAAATAGACACACTGACATAAACAGTACAAGATAATAAAAGATAATGACGACTTTTTAGCTGGTTTCTCTGCTTTTATACTTTTAGCCAAACATAGAGCACAAATGTTGAAGACAAAGAGAACAAAGAATATTCTCGGTCAATGAGCCTCGAGGATTTAATACAAAGATTTAGGAACTACACTAAATATAAACAATTGGTAAGGGATGCGCGGCCTTATGCAAGTCGCAGGTATGTTTATGTTTTTTTTTATAATATTCAAATATATTTAAAACAGTACGAAGCCACAGTAGCAAGCGATACGAATATGGACACGGACTCATCAGAATATCTCGATCTATTGAATCTACTTCTTATATTTTGGTAACCTAAATTTGATTCGGTATTGCAAAAATTGCATTACTTCATGTCTCTGAATTAGAAATCTGAAGACAAATTTCGTATGATTATTGTAATCAGTTCGTATCAACTCTTTTAGCCTGTATAAAATTATTGATGCCTATTAAAATTTAGAATACTTTACAAAAAATAGAATAATATACAAGCTGTGTTTTGAAAGATGATTTTGCATGTATTATCGAAAAAGTTAAATTTTTAAAATATATAAGCATTTTTGTTATTTTTATGTGCACAAAGAATCCATTTTAATAAATATGTATTGCAATAAAGTAGTTGAATATAAGTTCATGAAAATTTATTGTCAAAATCCGGGTCATAATGTCCCGGTGTCATCGTCAGCGTAATTATTTTCAAGTCATTGGAACCGGCTTAATATTCAACACAATGTAGAATACTTAGGTTGAATATTTAAGAATATAAAAGATGAAAGAGGCGTTGAAAAACCACAAAAGAGATGGGCCGAGGATATAGTCGCTCTGGGGGAAATAAATGACTATAAGAAGCTAACAACGCATAAAGATGGAAGGGTATGGAAAAAATGGCTACAATAAGCTAACAAGAGAAGGATGGAAGGGCGCGGAAAAAATTACTACAAGAAGCCAACAACAGAGAAGGATGTAATGCTATGGAAGAAATGGCTACAATAAGCTAACAACAGAGAAGGATGTAATGCTATGGAAGAAATGGCTACAATAAGCTAACAACAGAGAAGGATGGAAGGATACGGAAGGGCCTTTCGATAGTGAAGAAATGAAGGCTGAAGAAGAATAAGAAGAAGATAAAAATTGTGAAATTTAATGTTAATACTTTTACAGCATTTCGGCTCATGGTACACAGATCTAGTTCGGAGGACATGATTTTCATGATAATGTAATGGGTATCATTAACCCATTGACTTTTCACACCAAGATTCCGGATTCAATTTGCGGTGAAGTCATACTTAATCCATGTGATTGACTCAAACCTGGGTATTTTTGTCTTGTACTTCGCTTCACTTTCAAGCCTCATGGCGTATTGAAGCTTAAAAAAGTAATTAATAGAATGGCACGCTAGAAATGATGATGATATTGATTGAAACTGAAGAGGTATTCTAAAATCTTATCCCTCAAAAATGAAATTTCCTGAAATTGTCTTTAGAGCACATTTTTATTCTAAACCATGTTTTATATTGAATAGGAAACTCATAAATATAAAACAGGCGTTAATTTGGGATACCACTAAGTAATTATTTTGGAAAGAATTGCAAGAAATCCAGAATATACAAAAAGTGTACTTACCATCACGTCGTTTACCTCGTGGATAGGCAGAGAAGGTAGAGCGCCATACTCCTCTGTCCTGACATACAACTCTCGCCTCATCCACATTCATACATCTTCGCATACAAGGATGACGATTGTCGAGGCTTTTAATAGGACCATTCTCCATTATCTGGTTAATCTGGTCATACCACGTCTTCCGCGGTCGCCCTTTCGTTTTGGTGCCGATATAGTTAGATAAAATATAGACGATCTTAGTTTTTTTGTAATGTATATATTTACTCTCTATATAGCCATATAAGTAGTAAAAACAAATAATATTTATTTCCGATTTGTGTTTTTTCCAATTTTTTTAATAATAACAAACCGCAATTACTGCCGTTGTTTCAAAAATTTGTGTTTGTAAATATATAGGGGTGATTCAAATGAATAGTAAATGAAATATTGTATATTAAAAATTTTATGGGATCATAATATATTATGAAAGCTCTATTGCTTAAAAAAGCCTGTAAAAAAGTCTGCAACGACATATGTATAATTTTATATAATATAATTCTAATCTGTTGGGGGTAATTTAAATGGGTAATTTTAGATTCTTATCAAAATAAATTAGCTTATCATCTAAAACATTAATTTAATGGCACCAATAGCCACGCAGCAATCACTACGTGCCGCAAAGCGGCCACCGTAGTCCACCATACTGTCAAGCAGCAAGCAAATAGCAATGGCCCTGTAGCGGCAATCAATAGTCGCGCTGTGGCTACTATCGGCCGCGCAGCGGTCCCGACAGCTACCCTCAGGGCCTAGTTGCTCCACTACGAGTAATCATTTATAAAATCAATTAAATTGTTATTACCTATGTGTATCATTTGGGTAGGCTTCAATTTAAAAGCCACACAATTCAACATTTATTTGTCAGAACCTCAACAATTGCTTTAACACAGATTAGGGTGTAAGCATCCCTTACTCCCTTGTCCGTGTCAATGTTGACAGGAAATTGTTTCCTCCCTGATGGAGAAATACAATAAGATTTCATCCCCCGAGAGATATTTATTACCGCCCTGTGTAAATTAATTACTTATTATCATTGTGAGATAACACAACCGCTTCAATGGAAGGGAACATTATTAGACATCTATCTAATTTATTCTGGCCTTCCATTTGGATTCCATTCTGACGGAGGTACACAATTTTTCACGACCATTTTAAAAAATTGTGAGACTGAAACGAAAAGTATAATATATTGGGTTTTTTTAATATTACGTTTCCACTGACTAAGAAAAATGAATATCATTATTGCGTCTTCATCAACGTAAAGGCTTAAACATTATTATTTATGCAGCTTTATTTGCCAATCTATTATTATAACTATCACTTGATAGTATACTTACAATGCCGGCACGCAAAGCAAAATTACTGACTATACCATTCTAAAAATACAATAATATGCTAGAAATGTGAAAACATTTATTAAATCGTTATGTAAAACGCTAAATATATTTAAAGAGGTGGGTCAAAATAAATGTTTGTATTTGTTTAATGTTTTTACATGTAAATTTGATCTCATAAATGATCCCGTTTACGCCTCCATATAATATATAAAAATTTTATAGAAAGAAAAAATCCAAACTTGTTTTGATTTAAATATTTTTAAAACTTGAATTATAAACATCATTTTCATGATTTCATTAAAATTAAATTTGTTTAATCGTCAATTATCATACAAAGATACAATTATAAAAGTGAATGTGGAAATTTAAGGTTAAGAGTGTGACCTTCTATTTTCTTAGCTCCCGTCACGGAAAATGGCAAGTTTATAAGTTATCGTATCAGTTAGTTTCAAACTTTATATCCTGCATAGGAAAAGATACTTAAATAAATAAAACCACCTTTTTACCAGAATTTAATAAAACTTTTAAGGAAATTGAATAAAATTTATGCATTTGATCAATGCATTTATTATTTTCTGTTTTCTAAGGATCTTTTTATTTATACCCTCCTTTGTTTGTCTCCTTTGAGCGCAAAGAAATTTTATTCCGGAAAATTTATGAGGAAAATGCTAATAAAAATCGAGGGGCCGAGATGCAACTCAGATATGCATTCTGAGCTGCTAATAAAAAATAATAAGTACTATTTTAAAATAACTTACGATTTCGTATATAACTCAATGGTTCATTAGGTACTTGAAAATGGATTATTATGGGGAATTTTTTATAGAAACTTTTTAAAGATAAAACAAAACTCATAAAAATTGTGGTAATGGCTATGGTATTGGCAATATATGAAAGATAATTTTATGTGTTTAAATATAAGTTGTTTTTCTCAGAGGTTTATTTTTCGGATTGACACTTTTTTTCCATCGACTGCTAATTTGACAGCTGATAGCTGATTTTTTCTCGGTTTAGTTTGCTATTTTACCATAATTTATGTCAGAACAATGTTGCAAAAGTGTGCAAATTTATCTAGAAAATCGTGGTTTCATAATAATATTTAAACACTAATGGCACAAAATTATCTTTCCAGTAAAGCCAATACCGCGGCAATTTCCACGATTTTTATGTATGTACTAGCTAAGAAATAAGTATTTAGTTTGTTATATAAAAAAAGAGAAAATACTATAAAAAAAGAAAAAAATACTATAAAGAAGTTACGGGCGTTACACGAAGTTACGGGGACAGACATCAGACAGATGGACGGACGGACGGACAGACAACGAAATAATTTTCTTTAATTCGGATTTTATTTTATTTTAAAGTTCTGACTACAAACATATCGCACTCCTAATTTTAGACCATGACAAGTAAGAAAAACATTTTTGCGACTAAAGCGTGCGAGAATTGGATGTTCTACATATGATAAATAGAGTTACCCAGCGATAATAAAGTGTTCGTATACGAGTTATATATTACAAAATAGCGTGATTTAAAAAATAGCATTAAGTTTAATTCGTGCAAAGTGACCGTTTATTTGATAAAATTAATTAATAAATCGCTTATTTATTTCCAGTGTTTTCATTTGCCTACCGCCTACCCACCTAAATGTAAAAATATTATGAATATTATCTATCTTTCTATATGGTTCAACTAATTTCTTTAAAAAATTTAATATTTTTTTAACAACACTTCAATTTGGCTCAAACTTGAGCTCCTCTGGTTGTTAAATCCGAAACCAGCGAGAAATTGACTAATTACATCGTCCATGTAAGGATAATTTAGCCTGGGATGCTGAAAGAGATTAGTTTACGAGCAGATACTATTCCAGTGTTCGGTAAACTTGTAGAACTAAAATACTATTGCAAAATTGAATCCAAAGGTTGTAAGTCTTTTAGTGCTGGTTTATTATTATAATGCTTACAATAAACATTATAGACAATCAAGAAATACTTACGGGATTACCGATAGTGGTTGATAATTGTTGATGCTTTGTCACGAGACTCTAAAAAAATGGTAACAACGCATTATCAATTTCTCTCGAATGGTCTTCATGAATCTAGAATCAACTACACCATTCTCAAATAAACTATAAAACACTAGAAATGTGGAGAAATAGTCGAACGTTCTCGTTGCACCGCGAAACCAACATTTTTGTATAAAATCGAGCAAGCGCACGCGGCGGGTTAGTTGTAGAAAATCAAACCGTGCAAGTTGACCAAAGACGAAAAACCAGCGACAGACATCCGGCGCGAGTGAGTACTTGTGCGCGATATCGACCGGAACGACCTGGCGATAGACAAAAGTGCAGAGAAGATTCTAGTGACGAACTTAGTGCGAACTTTTGTGAAGTATTCTAGAAACAATGGGTGTGAATTTAATAACGTGCTCCGATTGAACTCGTGTCCAGTGACTTTGTATAATAAATAAGGGTTTGAATTGTTTTTAGTCTTTCGTTTGCCTCCCACAGCCGTGATCCCGTGACAATATAATTAATCTTTAGTTTACATAAAAAAATAAAGATTAATTATATTGTCTCAAGAACTTTCAGCACCCACTGAGAGCTGAAGCTTATACACATATAAAAGAGAAAAAAATTATGATAATGACATCCGCATCATCGAAAACCTGTACCTACTAAAATCAAATAGTCAATTTAAAAGTACAGGAAAAAATGAGTGAAGATATTCAAATTAGACGTGGTGTGAGATAATGATGCATCTAATCACCTGTACTATTAGTTCTATTACTAGTACTATTCTAGTACTATTCTAGTACTATTCTAGTACTATTCCACCTGTACTCCGAGTCAATATTTAAAGAAGATCTACAGGATATTACTCTAGAGAAATTGGTGAATGGAAAACCACAAAACAACACTAGAATTGCGGACGATATAGTGATGTACTCAAATTATGCCTAAATATGCATTTTACGATAAAACATTAACACAATGAAATTATTCGTGCTAGAGAATGTCGTTATAAAAAAAACTAACCCATAAAAACCAATTTTTTATTAAACTCCTTTTCTCATTTACGAGTTGAAACAGGTTTCGCGCTTACTCCACGCGTCGGGCTCGAATCGAGCGACGCTACGAAAGGCAGTAATAAAATCCGTTAAAATTTCGAAAAATCAAAAATTATACTAAAATTATTTTAAAAAATTAAACTAAAATTTGTTAGATCATTTTCATCGTTGCCACAAGTCTGCCTGCAAAGTTTCAGCTCGATTGGATCATGGGAAAAAGGTTAAAAATCGATCCAAAGTCTTTTCAGCAGACAAGCAGACCAGCAGACGCTATGAGTTAAAAGAAAGGGAGTAAAAAAAGTTAGTTACGAATGTCTGTGTTAATAAAATGCATTCTTTTAATTTGTCTGTTTTTACTAAAGGATATATTAGAAATGGCTGTAAAGTAAATACAATATAATCATGCTTTGAATAATTTTTACTCCTGGTTTTAAATGTATGTAGACTACAAATATATGTAGTTGTAGAAATCTATTATTTTTGTGTCGGCGAAATTTCTGGTATTTTTTCTAATATTTTCTAAAAGTTAGTAGTAATAGGGTCACGAAATCGCAGCTGAACAGTTAAAATTAATTAACTTTTTATTTATCAAGATATATTATAGATAGATAGATAGATCATAGAGACGAAACTATGTTTTACATGGAAAAGTAGATATGGAAATCTTTTTGGGTTTCCATAGGAATTTAAAGTGATCACATAAACCAGTCTTACCTATCGTATGACTGGATTAAGTGTTCACTTTACTTAAAATAATATTTACCAAGTTCACTAATGACAGACCACCCCAACTCTCAAATTTTTGGAAGTTAAACGTATGTTTAATTTGCGCATCTTGTTTCCTACGTTTATGAGTTGTATTTTACTGCTGCCACCTGTTGTTGAAAATTTTTCATTTTCATAAACCAGTATAGATGTCGTTGGTAATAAATTGTCTACATTTTGATTGGAGTTTTTAAAGAAATATTATTTTATTTTATCACCAAAGTGACCGAACATCTCACCAGTGGGTAGGGTGGCTAAAGCGCAAAACACCGGTCCTAGGGCCTGGACTGACACAGCTTCCCTCATCTTTTCATGATGAAGTTGATGGTAATCAATCCGTCGGGGGATCCCAAAAGTACGGCTAAAGTGAAAGGTAGTGAGAATCTGTTCCCGCATGTTAGCGGCGGCTCACTAATGTCACAAATGCCATCTCTATCCAGGCTCATTACTTTATTCCGATAATTGGCTATTATATGACCAATGATAGTCGATTCAGCCTTAGTTAGTCGGGTTGTCCTGGTTTCGTGTCTGATGGTAATCGGTAAAAATACACAGTAAAATAAACCCAAGCTTCACGGAGACGAAGAAAGCTGAACTCCAATAGTCGACGACGAAAGGATTTGGAATGAAGCCAAGGAGAAGAGAAAAAGAAGACCAAAGTCACCGAACACGAACTTAAGTGGAGTGCTGTTCTTTAATTCACACTCATTTCACACTAATCGCTCGTTTGTGGACCGCTTTATACTCTGTCTGTCAAGAATATTTGCACGTCTGTGATCACGCTTACTTTCAAACGCCCGATAGGTACTCTCGTAATGAATTTCGCTGGCTTCTTATAATTTTGTTTTTATCTTTATAATCTTTGGTTTAGCTTGCGTCAAAAAATAACTGTTTCGGCCGGCGGTTATCTTACCCTTTAAATAAGGAATGTTATTTCACGAATTATTGGGTGTGACTCACTGACTTCTAAACCTCTCCAGTAATTTCTAATTTACTGTTAAACGTGTAAAATTCATGGTTACGTGTAATTCTTTCCTTTTCTAAAGTCTCGTGACAAAATTGATGAATTAAAAGCAAAAAATAACCTGTTATTTGAGTTATAAACAAATCTTTGTTGAACGATTTAAAAAAATAAAATGGTCTTAATTTTCACTCATATGTATACATGACATAGACCGTAAATTTTGCCCGTTAAATAAATTCCTTTAAATAAAGGATCAAAATAAATAACAAGTATAAATGTCCAATAATTTATTTATAAAAATGTTAATTTTAAAAATAAATAAATAAATTGCAAAAATTAAAGATAACCCGCTAACAATGAACTTTTTACGTTGCATCCGAAGTATTTAAATAAGACCGGTACTCTGGGGGTTGTGCGGATCAGTTAGCAGGCTTCATGCACAATTTAATATTCCTCCCTCGTGGCATCCTGTATTGGATTCTGACTTTAATCCGTTTTATTGTGACTTCACGATGTTGCGGAACATTTTTATGATTTCATTTCCAACTTCTTACATTCCGTATTTACTTATCCATAATAATTTATTCAGTTTTATATTTTCATTTGTTATACATTTCTGTAAGTCGGGCTTATGCTCCTACTAGTAATATGTTTTAAAGTAACTGGAGTACATAAGAATTGGCTTAGATGTGATGAGAGATTCATATGTAAAAATATATTTAGAACTAGATCTTTATGTCCATTTCGTCCAAAATTTAGTAAATTTTACTTAGTTTAAGATCTTGCGAGTTTTTCTAAACTGCCATTAATAACCACCTCATTCTCACAACGAACTATTCGATCATTGTGAACAGGACCACTGAACACATCTACTTTCTTCCATACCTTTCCACGCTCGCACGCTCTATTAAAATCTTGTATCTATGACTTTGACACAATATTGCATGATTTTAGAACATTGTCGTATTACTGCCTTAACTTCTTTGACCTGTGAGGACCTTTGTGTGTACGTGGCCGTACAAATCCTTCAGATAAGGAACAGAGGAACATAGTGAGTCGTAGCACCCCTCTGATAAGGGAGGGACCAGTCTTTCTACCTGGATCCGGAAGAAAACAAGGTGGGAGAGTATTTCTTTCATTGCTCATTGATCTCTCCATAAACTTGTACCAAATCCACTTATATATATATATAAAGAAACCCGTGTTTCCCTATGCGCCAAGTTTTCTCCACAACCAACCACAACCACTCACCGGTGGTTATGGTGGTGGATAGCCCTTGGTGTCACATCGAAAATATGCGAGTTTGGTGGGGTGGCTGTGCGTGGGTGGAAGTGGGTGACGAAAATGTGCTTTCTAGCACATTGTTTTGTTATGGGAAGGCCGAAAATGGTCGGCGCGCTGACTGTGTCGGTGAGTCTAGAAGGTTCCGGAAAAACCTGCTCTATAAAGTTCTGGAAGGAGAAGGCTCTAGAAAATTCCCTAAAGTTCTATAAGGTTCTAAACTAAGTGGCGGAATGTGTCGGTGTGTCTAAAACTGTCCTGTACATTCGAATCTCTTGAAAGTTCTGGATGAGAATGTTCTAGAAGGTTCTCGAAAGTTCTATGTTCCATCTATGATCCAAACAGTGAACTAAAAATCTACGCGTGCGAAGCCGCGCGGGCACAGCTAGTAATATATAAACAACATTACGTAGACGAATGATTTGAAGTTTTTGAGGCAGCTGCCATTTACATCTGATCTTTCTGACCTCATCTCATATAACACGAATCTCCAAGAACCAATAAAAGCGTAAAGTATGAACATTTTACCGGAACACTCTGTACATCACATAGATTTTTTTTATTATTATTATTTATGATATACGCCATGTATAAGGCTTTAACGTACCTGATGTGAAACATAAAGTGTTCAAATAGCATAACTATCCAAGTACATAAGCAGGAATTACAACAAATTAAAGAATATCAACAACATAAATGCATTAAGTAATAAGTACTTAACAAAATAAAATAAAAGTTAAAGAATATTAGCAAAATAAAATCTAACCCAAAAAAGCAATGTCTTGATTACACTCACTTTCTTTGTAAAATATAACAACAATTAAAGACGAATTAAAACATATAATATAACACTAAACTTACAGGAATTTAATATATTTCTAAAATGTCAGATGTTTTGAGATGTCAAGATTTTGATAGATTTAATTATCAGCAATATCGTATCTTATGAATTTCCAACGTCAAATGATTTAGTCAGAATCAGATTTGAGTAATATAGAATTCTTCAAAACTAAGCAGAAAACTAAAAGAAATAAATTATTTTTTGATTTCTTTCCAAAAAACCGAATATTGCTGTCATCTGTGAAACAATTGTCATAAATTTTCGAAATTCGTAGTGATGTGCCTATTATACCGACGGAATAATTCTAATTTTAAATAATGGCGTCGTCGTTAGGCTGTTGTTGGTAGTAATCGAACATTTGTATTGTTTCCAATTTTAAAATACCATTAAAATTTCTAAAAATCCAAAATTATACTATAATTATTTATTTTTTAACTAAAATTTGATAAATCATTTAAATCGTCGCCAAAAGTCTTGGATCACGGATAAGGGCTAAAAATTGATCCAAAGTTTTTTCGTCAATCAAGCAAACAGACGCTACAAGTTAAAAGAAAGGGAGTAAATATAATAAATGATTGATCAAGTATGTATGCAAACTATAAAACAGAAGCTAAGTAAATTTGTATTTTATATGTGTACAGTTTTCAAGATATCTTTTCTTTTAAAATTTTATTTTTAAGTTATATAGTGTATTGTATATTGTGGCAATCATATGCACAAGATTTTCTAAATTGATCAGCGTAAAGGGATACTAAGACGCATGAATAAGTCAAGAAAGTAATAATATCTACCTACTGAAAGAAACCTGCGTACTTCAAACACGTTATCCGCAATGAAAAATATTATTTCTTACAACTCATTAATATGCAAAAAGAGGTAAAAAGTAGATTAGTATTTAAAATATCGGTGGTGTTGTACTGGATAAATCAGCAATTTGTAACTTGATTGCCTGCCTTCGATAGAAAACCGTACACGAAAAAAAAGAGTCTTATTAAAAAGTGTATATTTTTTGTTTGTGCTACACATAAAGCCTACCGGTATCATTGATCTTGATCCATCTCTCATTTTTCACAACACAATACACATTTTGTGTATTGTGTTGTGAAAAACGTATGGATCGACTTTGTAGAGTTGTGTATTAAAATACAGGGTATCGTAGCTAGTATTAAAAATTTCGGGAGGAGTCTTCTTCGTACCATTTTGAATAGAAAATGTTCTTTACACTTTGTTGACAGTTGCGGAGATAAGCGATATCAAAGTTTTGCATTTTTTTCAATATTTTTGACTTTTCTGTAATAGTTAAGAGTAATCAGTACAGTAACTTATATTGAATACAAAAATTTGTTGCTTTAACACAAGTCAAATTAAATGACAAAAACCTTAGATTTTTTTTTTCAAATGTCTGCAAGGTTTTAATAATTTTATTTAACTTGCATCAAAAAAAATTTATTAATAATTAAACGAAATGTTTAATATTTCATATAAGTTATTGTGGTAATAGTTCAATGTATTATAAAAGTCAAAAATATTGAACAAATGCAAATTTTGATGTCGCTTATCTTCGTAACTGTCGACATTTAATCCAAAGTGTTAAGAATATTTTCTATTCAAAATTACATGAAGGACTCTCCTGGAGTTTTTGTTACTAGCTGTGAGAAACCTTGTATACCCCACTTCCACTTTTATTTTAAATTTGATTGTATATTATATATTAGTTAACTATCATATCAAGTATCAATCCAAAACTCTCTTCTTAAAAATCATTTTAAAAATCTGCTCATTCAAGACGTGAAATCATTTTCCCTAATTTTGCAAAAAAAAGTTCATGTGGTTATCAGAATTAGCAGCTCCATATTTTGCAGCGAGTTCAAAAGTCTGATTAAAACAGATGCAACGTCTCGAAGAGATCTCGCTCAACTCTAGTGTTCATCTCACCCGATTCATTTTGACTCTTTTCCTTCAGGCTTCCTAATGCCCACCCTCCCTCAATTCCATCCCCATCTTTGTAAGTGCATCACATCCAGAATATAATATTTAAATATTAAAAATCCTAAGGTCGCTTATTCATAACTACACGCAGTCTTTGACGTTTGGAGTACACATTAAGTATGCATTAAATAATGCTTTAAAACATTAGAGCTGCTGCAAAGAGGAAAACCAGTACTCAAAAGTCATTAATTTCAAAGCCTT
The DNA here is from genome assembly GCA_016648135.1 of Agrypnia vestita. Classification (NCBI taxonomy): domain Eukaryota; kingdom Metazoa; phylum Arthropoda; class Insecta; order Trichoptera; family Phryganeidae; genus Agrypnia; species Agrypnia vestita. The sequence goes on from JADDOH010003846.1 coordinate 13,755, forward strand.
AGTCAAAGCTTAGTACCAAGTAACGCACTTATAAATAAATTACAGATTTACGTGGGGTGAATTGTAAAAAGACGTTTAAAAAATAAAGGTTTAATGAAAATCTTGTATTCTTTGATCTTGGATCTTTGAACTATTATACCTTCTCTTTCATCAGGTAAATACAAAATTCAACTATACAAAGTTTATTCTGAATTAACAGTTAAAACGTTGTTAAAATATCTACAATTTTAATTGCTAAAACATCTACAATGTTAATTATATTAATTATTCTAAGGTGTTTTTTCGAACATTTTAATAAATCATAGTCACTGATACAATTTCAGGTTGTAAGATAAAATTACATGCATACCGGAATAAAATATGCAATGAAAAAATTTACAAGGAAAAATTACCGACCTAAAACTAAATATAAATTATAAATCGATCGAAAATTTATTAAAATCACAAATAAGGTAGGGTCGTGTTTCAAAAGCTTATTTATTTTACATATTTTTTAATTGAATTTTAAATTTATTTATGATTTTTCAATCATAAAAGGTATTTTGTAACTGTTATTCTCGTAACTGTTATAAATTGTCATTAATTGATTTGGCAGCTACTTCGTAGTGTTACATTTGTATTAATTAAAATTAATCTTTAACTATGATTGTATAACATGCACACAATTATTTATTGTTATTATTTTATCACTACTAGTTTCGGAAGGAACATTCGACAGGTGCAAATGATAACTAAAATTTTATATAGTCATATGAAGATTTATCAGGCAGGGCGACTGTATATAAGGGAGCGTGGTAATTTGAATATTTCCTGGAAATATTAAGAATGGAGGCGAATTATTTGCGAAAGTAATATTTTCAAACGTAATAATTTCGTTGTCTATCCGTTTGTCTTTCTGTACGTAACTTCGTGTAACGTCCGCAATTTCGTTCGAATTCTTGGGTAAAAAAATGAAATTAAACGACCGGAGATGTGGCTTGAACTCCGGGCCAGTAAACCCGAATCGGCCGCAACTTAGCGATGTTGCTATCGTCGAGCCTACGGATCAGTCAAAAATACAGTACATATAGGACTTGGCAAAAACGCCAATCATTTCATGTTCCGCCCAACACGATTGCCAGGGTTTATAATAGTACCATTAACTGCCGGCAGGGGAAATATAAAATAATGTTCATATATTTTGATAAAACTCGTTATTGCTACTTCATGGGTGTCGGCTATAAATAAGTAAATACTTATTCTTTAGGAACCAGCGTGTAAATGTACCGACATTTTTGACGGTTTATAGCTAGCTGATTAATATTTTTTTTTAATTTAGGTTTTTCTAGATCGTTTCTAGGTTTTATTATTAATCCTAAAGGAATAATAATGAACAACCATATAAATATGGTACCGAAGTATGGTGAAGTCCTAAAGGAATATTAACGAACAACTATATACCTAGGAGAACTTTAAATTTATAATTTACAATTCTGAGAATTGTTATCTTTAAGACAGTAGCGATTTTCTTTTATTTACTCGCTTATAAGTCTGAAGATTTCAATTCTCTCGCATGTTAAAAACGAATAAAAACAAAACCACCTGCGAAATATTCACCGAAAAATCGCCATTTCAATAATGAAGCTCATTTGGGTCAAATTAAAAAGTTTCAATAGCATCACAATTATTAACGGCGGTAAGTTTAATTTACATTGTTGGCCCTTAAAAATAATTATTAGTCCTGGAAGGCTGCGCCGGTCCGGGGCGGGGGCCAGGGTATATATTTACACGAAATAATTATACGCTACACAGAAGAAGCCCCCATACAAAAAGTTTGTAAACTTTTGACAGTGTACTCACTCTCCTTGTTTAAAGTACAAGGTTTTAATTAAGGCGAAGAGTGTACCGAAATTCCACTTAGGTCGTTAAATTTTGAATGGCTACCCACTCCCATAAAGGTCATTGTTTTCTTTTAAATTTTAAGGGAGGTGAAGGGTTGTTCTGCGTCCTGGCGCTGATCGCGAAATTTCAATAAATCACTAGAATAATAAATTCCTTACGCACTACATCTCAAATATTCTTCAGTTTGCAGAAGAATATTCTCTTTAAAATCAATTGCATGTATAAATCATTGTCTTTGATATTTTTTTTACATTAAATGTCAGAGCACTGCAGGACATAAATAGAATCACAGGCTATAGATGTGTAATAAATATTGATTTCATCATTTTTTTCACTGACATTTAGTAATACTTAAATCAAGTATGTATTAAGGCTGGAAATTCACAGCCAATGCATATTTGGGCGTTTTTTTAAGAAAATGTAGGTTTTTATTATTCATTTTTTTATATTGAAATTTCTTGAAAATAAAAACATTATATACATTTTACATTGAATACATTTTTTTTAATAAATGTTTAACTGTCCCAGTAAAGTAATATAAATTTGTGTTTGGGGACAGGAGTATGATGCTCTTATCATGAATGAATAAGTACAAAGTTACAAAGCAAAATAGACATTTTTTCACATGGCAAATCAAAATTCAAACAATTTTTTTTTTGTAATTGACAATATGTTCAATTAATATATATTATAGATGTCTCACAGAGACGAAACTGTACAGTTTCGTCTCTGTGTATTGATGTCCCTGTGACAAACAATCCAGTTCTGCTCTTAAAAATTTGGACATACTCAAAATATTCTGGACAATTGATGCAACAGATAAAACATATTCCTTGTATAATAATACATTTTGCTATATAATAATGTAACATAATATGATATTGTTTAGATGATATTTTGTTACACCATTATGCGGAATATATATAAACAAGTCTATGCTAAATTAAATAAAATAAAATAAAAATCTCCCTTCATTTTTTTTAGGTGACAGGTATCCGCCCCACCTTTCACTTTTTAAGTAGACCATTTGTCCATTATCTCTACTTATTTTATTTATTATAAAATATAACGATTAGTTAATTCTAGCATGCATGGAACTGTGTGTAAGACGCATATAAATATACAAATTAAGATATACACGCACATGCACACTCGTTTACATGGTTTGATCCAAAAATTTCAGAATTTTTTAAATCTAACGCCATAACAATAAATAGATACAATTGCACCCATCTTCTTTACTGACGGTGGTAAGTGTTTGTTAATTTTTAACAATAAATTCATTTTAACACGCAAATGAGTTGGAAATTATTAATGCTTCAATTTAAATAAAGCTTCATTTTAAATAAATTACTGAGCACTTGTTGAACGATAGCGTTAACAAATTGTTTCAATGCTTCATAATAGGTGTCTCAGAATTGTTCCAATGCTTCATCATAGGTGACGAATTACAGTTGTATAGTTATAATATTTGATTTTAATTGAAAAAACACAAGAAGAGACGTTGATAATACATTTATTTAATATAAGCAAACAAAAAATGGTTATGCCCACTCTCCAACATGAGTGTCTGCAGTATGCACTTAAATTAAATTGAAATGCAATTAAATAGAATAGAATACAACATTAAATATAAATAATAAAAAGGAATCAAGCATAAAAAAAGAATTTTGTAAATCATGTCATGTACCTACACACAAAATGTTGCGGTTGATGTGTGAAAACTAGAGATTTTGGAATTTACTGGCAGCGGCTAATGGAAGGTGTGATTATTGGTGCACAACTTTTAAATTAAAATTATTTGAAGAACTGCTAAATACATCCACCTCGTCCTCGTCCTGAAGTCACAACTGGTAATACTCGTATAAACTGCAAATCCAAATCGTTACAAAAAATAAATAAATATTCCTTGTCCTCCTATCATATCCTAGTAACATAAAAAGTGACTGATCCAAATAGCTAACTGCAGCGTGGACAAAAAATTTCACAACTGGGCTATCCAATCTGATCAATCGGGTCTGAGATATGAATTGTGAGACGCTGCAAGGTATATAAGATATAAGATTATATATATATATATATATATTATTAAAAATATTTTTGATTTATTTAAGGAAACGAGTCCCGTAATATTTAATACGAAATAAATAAATGAAATAAAGAGAAATACACAAATATCAAATAATAAAACTGAAAAATTAAATGCTGGAACCTGGATTCGAACCACGGACCTCTGTGTTTCGCGCACAGCGTGTTACCAATTTCACTATCCCAGCGACTTAACAAGTCGTCAATATTTGATAGTTATATGTTTCTCTTTGAATTATTAATTCACTTATTTATATTATTCCATTTTTATTCGGGAAGTAATCGACTGTTTTACGAGAATATCAAACGAAGCTTTGACGTCTTCTCGCTAGTCGATTTCCGAACAATGGAAGTATTTTTTTGCTAAACTGCAATAGAGTATATATATATTATTAAACATATTTTTCATTTATTTAAGGAACGAGTCCCGTAATATTTAATACGAAATAAATAAATGAAATAAAGAGAAACACACAAATATCAAATAATAAAACTGAAAAATTAAATGCTGGAACCTGGATTCGAACCACGGACCTCTGTGTTTCGCGCACAGCGTGTTACCAATTTCACTATCCCAGCGACTTAACAAGTCGTCAATATTTGATAGTTATATGTTTCTCT